>CAJDSM010048776.1:0-25261 GCA_903981925.1 Ostrea lurida | reverse complement strand
AGGCATGGCGAAAAGTGTTGTTTTAGAGGTTGAGAGGTTATGGACCAAAAAGTGTTGTTTAGAGGTTTGAGAGTATGACCAAAAGTGTTGTTTAGAGGTTGAGAGTATGCCGAAAAGTGTTGTTTAGAGGTTGAGAGGTATGACCAAAAGTGTTAGTTAGAGGTTTGAGAGGCTTTGACCAAAGGCTTTGTCTAGAGGTTGAGAGGATGACAAAGGTTTGTTAGAGGTTGAGAAGCATGCAAAAGTGTTGTTTAGAGGTTGAGAGGTATGACCAAAGTGTTGTTAAGAGTAGAGGTATAGACCACAAGGCTTTGTCTAGAGGTTTTGAGCAGGCACTGAACAAAAAGTGTAGTTTAGAAGGTTGAGACTGTGTGTTGTTAGGGTTGAGAGGTATGATCCAAAGTTTGTTAGGGTTGAGAGTATTGGACCAAAGCTTTGTCCTAGAGGTTGAGAGGGCAATGACCAAAAGTTGTTGTTTAGAGATTGAGAGTCTTGGCAAAAGTGTTTGGTTTAGAGGTTGAGAGGCCTGATCAAGGGCTTTGGTCTAGAGGATGAAAGTCAGCATGGCCAACAGGTTGTTTAGGAGTTGAGAGGTTTGATCCAAAAGGGCTTTGTCTAGAGGACGAGAGGTTATGACCAAAAGGCTTTGTTCTAGAGGTTAGAGGCTGACCAAGTTGTTGTTTGAAGGTTGGACTTTTTGTCTAGGGGTTGAGAGATATGAACCAAAAGGCTTTGTCTAGGGTTGAAGAGGTGATGACCAAAGAACTTTGTCTAGAGGTTGGAGGCATGGCCCAAAGTGTTGTTTAGAGAAATTGAGAGGCATGGCGAAAGTTTGGTTTTAGAGGTTGCCAGGCCTGCCAAAGGCTTGTCCTAGAAGGTTGAAAAGGTATGACCAAAGTGTTATAGAGGTTGAGAAGTCCATGACCCAAAGGGCTTTGTCCTAGAGGTTAGAGGTAACGAAACCAAAAGTGTTGTTTAGAGATGAAGAGGCATGGCCAAAAAGTGTTTGTTTAGAGGTGTCGTAGGCATGACCAACAAGTGTTGTTTTAGAGGTTGAGAGGTATGTACAAAGGCATTGTCTAGAGGTAGCTATGTTAAAGAGGGTATGACCAAGCAATTGTGTCTTAGAGGTTGAAGGAGGTATGAAGCAAAAGTGTTGTTTAGAGATTGAGAGGATGGGAAAAGCTTTGTTAGAGGTGAGAGGTTGACCAAAAGGTTTTCTAGAGGTTGAGAGGTATGACCAAAAGTGGTTGTTAGAGGTTGAGAAATTTGTCTAGAGGTTGAGAGTATGACCAAAAGGCTTTGTGTCTTAGAGGTTGAGAGGTATGACCAAAGACTTGTTAGAGGTTGAGAGTGTATGACAAAGGTTATCTTGAGGTTTGAGAGGTATGACCAAGGCTTTGTTAGAGGTTGAGAGGGTTTGCCAAAGGCTTTGTCCTGAGGTAGGATTGACAAGGTTAGGCTAAAGTGAGTATACTGGACTAATGACAGCCGAAAGGCTATCTAAGAGGTTGAATAGGTATGACCAAAAGTGCTTTGTCTTAGAAGGTTGAGAGGTAATGACCAAAGGCTTTGTCTAGAGATTCTCAGAGGTATGACCAAAGGCTTTGTCTCTAGAGGCCTGGAGAGGTTTGAACCAAAAAGTGTTGTTTAGAGGTTGAGAGGCATGACAAAAAAGTTGTCTAGAGGTTGAGAGGCCATGACCAAAAGTGGGTTATTCAGAGGTTGAGAGGCATGACCCAAGGCTTTGTTTTAGAGGTGAGAGGTTTGTAGTTGATACAATCTTTAAAAAGAATTTGCTCTTTTAATATCTAGATGATTTGTGATTCTCACAGAAGTCAGTGTAAAGTTGTGCCAGATCATATACAAATTGTCTCTTAAGTGTCGCCGTTATTTTCAGCTTTTCTCACTCAAAAAGCTTTTCCGCTTTTGATTTTGATTAAGCAGACTAATGTGATGAAAGGCAAAGAGATAACGAACAAGTGATCAATCTCGTAAGTCCTAAAATAGAATACAAAAAAAAAGAGTTTGGGTAATCGGACGGGCATCCCTGGACACACCAGAGGGGGTAATAAACAGTGTATAGTCACGAGAACAAGCAAAGTGCCTAGATGTTTCCATAAATGCAGGTCAAGGTTTTTTAGCTCACGAGCCTACTTCTGGTCAGTCTGTCCGTTCCATCTTGTCTATAAACAATTAACATTTTTGATTTCTCCAAACCCACAAGGTTGTGGAGTAATCTTGCAACATAACATGCTTTCAGGATTCAGGTTTGGGTTCAAATGAAAGTTGAACCACTCTTTTGAAGGTTAAAGGATAAATAAAAAAAAAATTAGTGAACATTTTGTAAGTATCTTTCTAAGAGTGGGGTCATTTAATTTTTACAGAACACAAGACTTTAATAAGTTGAAATAAGGGTATGATGCTTCAAATCACCCCCAGCCTCCGGTAGATTAGGACAACAATAATAGTAAGATCAAAGTTTCCATGACGAATAAAACATGAGGATAAGATCTCCAAGGGAACAGAAACATGGTTACTCATGATTAATATTCAAGCATTGTAGTGCAGTAGACTTTGAGTTAAATTTTGGTGGTCCAGGGGATTAGGGTGAGGCCACAATTGGGGAATCAAATTTTACATAGGAATCTTACAGCAGGGCCATGAAACTCATTAAGAATACAATATCCCCGGTAGTGCAGTTTGATTGATTATTTAATTTTTTACGTACCACTCGAAGAATATTTCACCTCAATATGGTACGGTCACGCATTGCCGGTGAAGGGCTGCAAAATTTAGGCCTATGCTTCGGCGCTAGGAGCTTTCAGCAGGGAATCCTTTAATCGTGCCACACCTGCGGTGACAAGGGGGCCTCAGTGTTTGCGTCCTCAATCCGAAGGACGCACCCCATTTAATAGCGTTTCATGTAAGCAAGGTGTACTGGAGGACCGTATTCTAACCCGGATCCTCACGTGTAGTGCAGTTTTTGACAGTTGGTTCAAATTTATGGCCCCCAAGGGGTAGGACGTGGCCAACCACAGAAGATCAAAGGGTTTTAAATAGGGTACACAATAGAAGTCGGTTTTTTTAAAAAATGATTACAACGGGGCCAATTATATGAAACATACCAAGGTAGTGCTGGTTCCAAGTTTTGTTCAAAATTGTCTCTGGGGTAATAATAGGGTATTGAATGTTTTGCAAATTAAATCTTTAGGATAAACCCTCCTCCACCTCAACAAGTATAAGGGCCTTGAATACTCATATACTATATGTAGTATATTGCAAGCATTCTCAGGTTGTGCAAGGTTTGTTGAAACCATAACCCATGGGGTAAGATTAGGCCACAAAAGATGATTCAAGTTTTATATAGAATTATATAAGAGAAACCATCTTAAAAAAGTATTCTCAAGAAAAGCAGGGCCTATGATTTAGTCACATTGATACACAAAGGATCTTCTGGTAGGTGCAATTTCAAGTTTAATAAAATTTAGGGGTCCTAAGGTAGGATGAGCCAATTATGTAAGCAAAAAGATAACGAACGTAATCGATCTCGAAGTCCCAAACAGTACAAAACAAGAGTTTGGCAAACACGGACTCCTGGACCACAAAGGTGCCTAAGAGGAGTAAAGCATCCCCGTTTAACCGGTCGGGAGGCAGCCCGCCGTGAGCCCATTAGTCTTGATCAGTAGCGGGAACAATCCGATTAATCAAATTCAGTGTATGAAAAACGGCTTAAACTTGCTATAAACACATTCAAGACAGAATTTGACCCAATGGAGCCGATTTGGGTATCACAAGATTATTCTTGAATGGGTGGTGTGACGAGTCGTGCTAAAGCGACGAGTTCACACCCATCAGAATATCATTTGTGATACCCAAAATAATGTTTTAATAAGGAACTTGTATCAAGTCAATTCACTGGATCACGTAAACTATTTATTAGCTCCACCCGCAAATTTATATAATAACACTCTGGTCATATTCCGTACGTGGATGGGAGAGCTAAGTAGGTACCTGCATTTTCTATTTATGAAACACGTGGACTAAAGGCAACTTGTGCGTACCTTGAATTGGAAGTGTGTGAGCAATGGTGAACTGTCCGTTAAAGGATGTTGTAGGGTGAGCTTTTGAGAACAACTGCGCACAAGGACGCTGTAACTAAGTATTATACTAGTTCCAATCCGACCCCCATTGGTCATACATGTTACACATTTACAAGCTGAACACCGTGTCCAGTTTTAATAAATTTTGTGTCAATTCAGATTCGATCGCGTTGTGGTAAGGGACTATTTTGTGGCGGAAGGATTCATTAATGCAAAAAGCAGGATTTTGCAGCTTCTTTTATCATCCAATAATACTTCTATTTTTAATACCCCTAGTCGTATATTTCAGTTTTAAAATATAAATGATACAAGTAGATGAGACTTGGGAACTAGTTCAAATAATTGTTATTTTATTAAATTTTGTGTGAGGTGTTTTTCCAAAATCAGATACATATTTTTTAAAAAGTCAATTCAATTTAATCGAAATTCTGTGCAAAAAATCAAGTAACTTGGCCAATATTTTAAAATTTGACCGAAATCCTCTACTTTTTTAAAGGTTTTCCCATTTATTAAATTTTGAGACAAGAACTCTGAATATTACGTGAATTTTAAGAAATTGATATCACTCCTAAAATGTGTTTTTTACTCTGAAACATTCGATATTCATGAGTTTTTCCGTATTCAAGTGCAAAAAGGCATTATTTATGTTCCATTAACAAGTATTAATTCTTTTTTTTTTTATATGTATTGTGAGAAGACATTATATGTATCTATTTCATATAGTGAATTGATCTGTATTCCTTATGTTTTGTTTACACCAAAACAGACATGGAGTTTAATAGAAATAAATCTTGAAGTAAATTTTTAAGTGCAAAGGTCATGTTTAAAAACATTGTAGCCTCGAAAACAAGCATGAAAACCCAAATTTTTCTTTTTAATTCCCCGATGCTCTTTCAATGTAGAAATCCAAAATACACTTCCCCAAAATTGACATACTTTAAACCTCAGCCCCCTCTTAAACTTCCAAAAAGCCGGACAATACGCACAGACTCTTTCCAAAAATCGGACATTTACCGCGCGGCTAGCACCGCATCCTTGCGGGTATGAGGATTACGGCAGCAGTTAAACAAAAAGAAAAACAATACCAAACTGATAGCAAAGTCTTTTCATTTTTGAGTTCCACCTGGGGATATTTTAAAAAGGAATGAAGCTAATTTTGACGCTAGGTTATATCGATATAATCTAACTTGGTGCAGTTTAAATTACGCCTTTAATAATCCGCAAAGGGAAATTAATTAAGCTTAAACTGCACCAAGTTAGCTTCATTCCTTATAATTTAATATAGAAAATTGCAATTTAACGTTATGTTATGAATAACTTGCAGATACAAGGATTTTGCATGTGGCGGAACGAATTTTGCCGTAGCACAAGTAGAGACAACACCGCCAAATGCATTGTGGACGTCATTCTAAGGACCGTCCACAAAGAGCAAGTTAGAATTACAAAATATTTGATGTTGGCCTCAAATCTTGTTTCAGGCCAATAACATTGCTTGTAACAAGTAAAATTAAAACTAATATTCGAATAAGCACATAAATTAAAATGAGATATTCATAAATAGATATGAAATAAAAGGTGGAAGGGAAAAATACAAAACAGCCGACCAATCTCATAACAGGAATGAGAAGTAAATAGGAGATAGTTTGATGTGGAAAATATAACATAGATTTAATGAACAAATTCTTAATTCGATATCCAAGAGCTTGGTTCTGCGTATGATCAGTTTTTGAATCGAGGCAGGTACTTCAAACAAAGTTTTTGTCGCAGGGGTCCAAACAGTTCGCGTTTAAAGGTTTAGCATTTCGTTCTGGTTTTTTTAAAACCTTTATTGAAATAATGCCTAGTATACGTCCATTTAAAGCGGATTTTTTTTTCAAATTACATTCATTCTGAACACAACCAACAGTTTTCTAGATTTCTCAGCATATTTCTTTAAACACATGATATTTTCTGTTAAGCAATCTTTTTACCATAAACAAACAAGACAGGGGCCTTGTTTAACATAACAAATGTGTTGTGAGCGCTGTATCTTGCTTGTGACTTAACACTGACATTCTTATTTTATGTTGAATAACTATAAACATGTAAAAACACTCGTTCATCTCAATCTTCAGGAAAACCTCCAAACATCGACAGTAATTGTTAGCTAATACCCCAGACTATAATTTTGGTCATATCATTCATTAGAATCAAAACACACTGACTGGAATTTCAATGGAATAAAGACTATTTATATACATGTAATGCATTGATAGGATTCAGTTGGCGATTTCAGTGTATATTTTTATGCCCCAGGAATCTTCGATTCGGGGCATATAGTTTTGGTCTGTCCGTCTGTCTGTCGTCTGTGTGTCTGTCCGTTTTGTCCACAAAAAACTTTAACATTGATCATAACTTGTTGAAATGGAAGTGGAATGGGATCTTCATATTACACATGTGTGTTCCTTATGACAAAACCCTTTCTATTGTACAACTTTTTGACCTACTTTCAAAACTTTACATTGGGGCATAACTTTTGGAATGGCAAGTGATGGGAATTTTCCATATTACAACATGTGTGACACTTAAATGACAAAGCCCTTTCTACTGGTACCAAAATGTTTGACGCTCCTGAAACCTTGACCTTAGAAGTGAACCTACTTTTATAAACTTAACATTGGCCATTAACTTCAAATGGCAAGTGATGGAACATTTCATATTCAGGCCTCTCAACCTCTAAATAACACTTTTGGTCAAGCCTCTCAACAAAGCCTTTGGTCATACCTCTCAACCTCTCATCTACACTTTTGGTCAGGCCTCTCAACCTCTAAATAACACTTTTGGTCAAGCCTCTCAACAAAGCCTTTGGTCATACCTCTCAACCTCTAAACATTTTTGGTCAGGCCTTTCAACCTCTAAACAATGCTTTTCACCATACCTCTCAACCTCTAGGGGAACAGGAACTACAAAGTTCACAATATTTGTACACATTATCTCATAGATGCTGCATGGTTCTCCCACCTAAAGGAATTAGGATACTGTAGTTACAGTGTGTTGGATAAGATGTGTGTGTTATGCTCTTCTCTTTGCATATTTTATATACAACAAACGTAGCATAAAAGAAAGAGGGCAATTTAGGGCCTTCATCAGCTGAAACTGCCTCAAATTTTTCCCAAGCTACAATTAATTTCTTTAATTTTGGTGAAGGGTGAGGAGAAGGGAAGCAGTCACCATTGTTACATAGGTTCAATTTATATCTTTAATTAACTAGCAAATTAGATGGATGGATGGGAGGGGGAGCAGTCATCTGACACATCTTCTTTGCATATGAAAATAATGGATAACATTGACTGTCAAAAGCGTCGGAAGAATCCCATCTCATTACCTGATTCTACATACTTGCAACATTATAGACTTCTATTACAAAACACCCAAGCAATTTTTGTACATTTTTTATTATATTAAAAACTGTAGTAAAAACAAATTTTCAAAAAGGGTAAGTACATAGTAAACTGGATTACATATTGACAACAGTATTATGATCTATAAAATAGGAAATACAATTTCAAACATGACATTGCACAGAATGCTGCTCACCAAAAGAGCAGGAATTATCAACCAACATCCTTAGGAAAAACAATGATTGTCCAGGACTCCCAGTTAACAAACTGCAGAAATCACGTCAGTTATTCCATTACATAACATGGAAATATTCCATGATTTCTGCATAATCGTTGCATGTTCATTTGAATTCATAGGTAAATTGACAATGATACACTCTGCATATGACACTTAATACCTATCTACTGAAATAATGCAAAATAAGTCTGAGAATTACAGACAATATCACTTGTATCATTTAAAGGTTTGTTTGTCTCAAGTAGTCATATAAAGTTTTCCCCACGTCTGCAACCCTAATTACTTGACATATAACTGCTTTCGCCCAAATCAATTAGCACAACTAGATATTGTAGACATCAACTGGGAAATCTGTGAAGAACTATATGTAGCCATTTGAAATTTTATATATTGTAGCCATTGTTCAAAATGACATTTAATCTACATCATTCAATTTGTTTTTAGTTTGATTTTGGCATTTTATATCTATAGTTATTACAAATGTGAATGCTTTCTAGTTCACAACGAAGAATGAATTTATCCCTCTGACAGACAGAGCAAGAAACTACAAAATATTTTCATCAAAATTTCTATGAAACTGGAAACATTGTAACAATGTAATGAATTAATGAACAATGAAACAATCAATATTATAACCATAACAAGTCTATTCTGTTTGTAACAAACAGAGGTTAGGAGCATACAAATCTCAAAAACAAATTTATCTATATACATGCCTGAAAGCTTTTGACTAGAATCTGAGATCACAGGAGTTTATGTTTTTGAACAAGCAACAGCTCACTTGAAAAATTCCTTCAAGCTTTGGTACAAGTCCGATTCAAGTCGAGGAACTTGAACTCTAATTGTTCCATCACAGTAGATTCACGCTTTAGAACTTGATGTTGTATTGTTTAATAACTGTAGATATAAGTCTGATTCAAGGAACCGGGGGTAAGAATCCTTCTCCATCAAAGCCTGAATTCTTTTCTGTGCATCTTCAAACGTGTGTCTGGTGGGGTGTTCTAAGTTTGTCACAGTAATCGTTCGTGTTTTGGAATCCAAATTGATCTGAAAAATCAAATTCAATTGATATAATGGTTATTCATACTTAACTTTTCTAACATAAGAATTCTTCCATGAGAAGTAGAAGATTTTACAGCAAATTATTTAGAGCCATTCTCTTATCAAATGAAGTGTCATAAGTCATGAAGTGCCTGTGTCATAAAAGTTAAGTTTTCAGATATGAGATTTCATGTTAATCATTAACTAGATTTGAGGAGTTTGAGAACGTCATACACACCTCTTTTGGAGCTTGAACAGCCACAAATTCACCATATATTTTCTGACTTTGTGTTGGAAGCATCTGAGAATCCTCGCACTGTTTGTATTCTTGACAAGCAATCCAAAATTCTAGATTTTCTTCACTAAATTCTGACCGTAGAAATCCTCGGAACAGTTCCAAACCACCTTAAAAGAAAACAACAGGACACAGGTAAGACAAAGAATGATGTAAAATGAAAAATTTAGAGGCCATTTTCATTGACGTATTTTTCAGTTTTAAATTAATTGTGAAAATATGTACCTTTATCATTTAAGAGACTATCGAAGGATTTGCTCCATTTCTGCGCCTGGTCAGGTGTGGGTCTCAAAAAGACGGCCGAGCGACATTCACCTCCGATCGCCGTATCTGTGTTCCTCCGCCTCAAGAACTGAAATTTTTTCTTCATATTCTTTGCCCTGAAAATATACCCAAAAAATTCTAATTATTTGAAGTACTACTACTAATTGGGATAAAAATTCTAAATAATATTAGACAAGAGGTACACAAAATATGAAATACACTGGTACCTTTTGTGAAGACGCATTTTGATGAGAGACATTCTGTGCATATTTTATCAATGAGAAAATGACAAAACCATCCATAGAAGACTCTATATATACTTAGCACGTTGTCACTGAGATGACAATCCCACATGATACAACCAATGAAGACCTTGCTTGTATACAAGCATAAAAGCAACCTGTTAATGAATGCCAGGAGCAGAGCAAAGGATGATTCGCATGTCCACCTCTCAACAATTAGCACTCTCTTTTCTTAATTTAAGAAGAGTATTGTACACAATACAATAGTGCATCTCCATTTTCTCTGGTCTGAAAACAACACTTTTAAATAAATGCTGAAAAGCATGTAACCACATTACCAAGAGTTATGAAAATCAAATTATTCAATTAAATGCTGCACCTGGGGATTGGACCGGTATTCTTTACATTTCTCATTCCAGGATTCATTTTCTCCTCATCCCCCTTCTTCAACCTTTACCATGAAACTTAATTCATAGAATTAGATGAACACACTTATTATCTCATGTAGAAAATTTGGGAAAAGGGGGGGGGGGGGGGGTGTTTACATGTAAGTGGAGCCTTGTTAAAAATTTGATTTCTATTGTCCAGATAAATAAAGAGTCTGGATCACTGAATCGCATAATTTAGATTTTGATTTGATATAAGTAATCAATATTGTTTACTTGTTGATGTCCATTATGAAATGAATAATAACACAATTTGCTTTTACAAATAAATCATCTTCATACCGTAATGCTAATATTACATGCATTTCAAAGCTCCAAGACTGATGCAGATATCTTATTTGGTCTACAACTGTACACCACAAACACCAACAGCTAAGTCCTTAGTCTATAATTATCTGAGCCAGTATTTGTGAGACAAAACCATCCAAGCTCATTACTACAAACCACTAGCTAACACTTTGATCTGCCCACGTGCACTTATTTTTATCCCCTAAAGACTAAATTGGGACTCAAACCAATATCAAAATTATTGGTGTCTATACATGCAGAGATATGTATCAATTTTCAATACTTGTTTTTAAAAAACCCAATAATTTTGTCACTTAAAATCTACCAAGAGTTTTTAAAAATCACAACTGATAAAACTACTGTACTGCTATGAAAAATCAGGCAGGACATATTTGGTATCTTTATTAAATTGGAGCCAATAGATACCACTCTTCTGTAAGATGTAAACTATTTACATCTTTTTGACCTCAGTCTGTCGAATGCAGAACTTCCTCATCACTAAGACTGACCTAGTGCCCACAAGAATCGGTTCCTTGTGACGATGACAGCCATGTCTTGTGCACCTCTTGTTTTCTCGTTACATCAGAGCGACCATTGGAAGTCACCCTCATTCTCAGAGGGCAATAATTTCTCTTACATAATTGATAGGCCTGCCCACTCAATGTTTTATGTGTTTTCAGGAATCATTTTATGAGAGGTCAACTGAAAAGTAAAAATTTTGCCACTATGCCTATTTGTAACTATTTGATTCAGTCTCTATTTCTTTAGGTATTTTATTCAATATCTCGAATCGTCGGGTATCTCAAAGTTCGAGATAACAAGGTTCGACTGTAATGTGTATCTTTTGATTATGAAGAAATGACACTGTGCTTCCACTGTATGATGAGGGATGTACCATATGGATAAATAACCTAGACATTCCTTTCTATTTAATAGTCGTTTTACTCAATCCTCATTAAGTCTTCAAAATGAAGTTAATAAACTAATTTTTTAGTTCTATCATTCTTTCGCTTCTTTCTCACAACTAAAAATGAGCATGACTTACAGATTGCTAGGCTTCTTATGCCGAGACTGTGCGTTGTCGTCTGTCCCCATGAAAGAAGCGTCAGCAGAGCAGGTCTTGTAGACAGGTTTTTTAGCCGAACACTCTTCTCCCTCACCACCGTTTCCAATCAGTCGCTGACTGAAGACCGTCAGTTCCGAGGCCCGGCTCTCTAACTGGAAATGAAAGGAAAAAAAAATTGAGATACGTACAATTTCTTTGAAAATTTTTGCGACCATGTAGGATTAATGAATGCTCATGTTGAAAACATATTATGTAGAGATCAGTGCATCCAAACAAACAATATTGCTCATTTCATTCATAAAACTTGGATAAACAAAATTAATGATTATAGTTTGTGTCTAAGGGGCTTAAGTTTAATTGTTTAGTTCAGCACACCCATAATAATTTGTCACAAATTGACACCACTGAGCCTGAGGTCTGAATTTTCGATATGAAACAAACAACTTATTTATGTTTTGAATTAAGATCCGTAAACCTACGAACACTCATCAACACCATTGGATTGACCACAGCTGTACTTGGATTGCAACCCTGCTTTTAGCCTGATCCATCTATAACGAGATCTGCCTGTGTAACAGGATAATGATAAATAAATACAGCTAGGTCACAAATAGATCTATCAGCCGAGAATGTAACTGACAGGGCCAGGAAAATATTTTTCTCCAATACCGTTCTATCAATATTTGCCAATAATGAGATGAGACCTTTTATAAGCAATTGATCATATTACTTTGGGGCTAATGGATACACAACTTGTTTTGCTAGTAATCTTTTCACTAATCATTTGCCTTTAAATTAAAACATTTTTTTTTTTAGATTTTAATATGGAACTTCTGCCAAGGGGCATAACTTCCATCAGGTAAACAATATTAATCTGCATTAGACTGCCTTTTTAATGAAAAGATCAGCTGAGGAATGAGGAAAGTTCTAGTATTAGATCACATGATTAAGTTCCTGAATTTTATCCACTACAGCATAATTCCTCTGCATCGTTTGTATAAATAGTTGGGGGGGGCGGGGGGGGGGGGGCGGTGTTTCATTCCATGCATTGCTTCATGCACTTTGGGATACAAGTTTTCATGTTGTATTTTTTTGTTATTTCAGTATTTCAAATTTTTTAAAATGACAATACGTACTGTACATGCTTTTTCACAGTAGTTTACAAATTATAATGTTACAGTTTCATTATAAACATATACTGAGTCCAGTTAATTATTTTCTTAACAATTTGTGATTATATAGAAAATAATTTCAAAAGTTCAAATACTCAACAGACAAAATAAGGCAATATACGAACCTTAATGTCCTTAATGAACCCCTTACTAATGCATGTTTATGCAAGATCAATTTATTCTCATAGACGCAGGTAATCCTACACTGTACCATATGACATCAGAAAAAGTATGAATTTTCCAGTTGTATATCAATTTCATAAACATGACTCAGTTTTAATTACTAAAGTACCTGCATGGCCACAAGTGAGTCATTTTATTTTTCACTTTGTATTCAATTCATTGAAAATGGTCTTTTTGAAAAAAAAACACATTAATTTTTTTTTTATTATTCATACAAAATGCAGAAGGCTCAGATGCTGTGAAATTCATATATCAAATACGGTAATATATTTTTGCTTTAATAATTTCAAAGTTTGTTATCAATAATCAAATGTTTCAAAGTTTACATAAAGCATCCTAGGACAAGAAAATTTGATAAAGTGAGAAAAATGATGGAAATTGGATCAAATATTGATCACTCAATAGATTTTGATTTTTTAATGAAATATATATTGTAGTGAAAAATTTTAAGGCCATATACAAATGTGTGCAAGATGAAGGGGGCAAAAATGATATAAAACGGTTGATCGATTGATTATTTACTGTTTTACGTCCCACTGGAGAATATATCACTCATATGGAGACCTCACCATTGCTGGTGAAGGGCTGAAAAATTTAGGCCTATGCTCGGCACTCAAGGCCTTTGAGCAGGGAGGAATCTTTATCATGCCACACCTGCTGTGACACGGGGCCTCGGTTTTTCCGGTCTCATCCGAAAGACCACCCCATACTGTCACCTCTTACAACACGCAAAGGGATGCTGGGAACCTATTCTAACCCAGACCCCCGACGATTTAAAAGTAAGGGACGAAAAGTTTTTACTCAAAAACTAAAATTGAAATTTTTTGCATTGTTACAAAGTTGGTAATTTTATGTGTTAATTTTCATAAGAAATAAAAACATATGAAGTTGCATTAGTCATTCCAGTGAATAACATGGAAGACATGCGTCAGTGGCAACTATAGATTTATGTGTTTGCGACACTTTCAAGACATCAACAACTTATAGTAACTTGGTTAACCACATTAGAAATCCAATTATTGAATACCAAATCGAAAATTTGGTTAATTGAAATCATTTATATGAAAATATTTTGGTTTTGGGTTTAAAAATTTTCCACTTTTCACAAAAATTTGAAATTTATAATTTTTGATTATTTACTATCTTTAAATCAATTTAAATCATGGTCTTGATATTTTTTCAAAATTTCCATTATACTACAGTCGAACTTTGGTATTTTGAACACTGATATGGCTATGTCAAGGTGGATTGAAAGTTCTGACCACTAATTCTTTAAGGATTTTGTCCTTGATATCTCAAATCCGTGGAGATCTTGAAATTTTTCTTTTTCCCCATCAAGTTAACAAGGTTTGACTGTACTTGCACAGGAGACAATAGTATTTTTAAAATCCTCTTGCTACAAGTAACTAATTGCTCTGAACAATTAAAAGTCTATCACGTGATTTGAAATGATATGTAGCTTTTATAGTGATCACATTACCCCCCCCCCCCCCCCAATAATCCAGTGAAGTTAAAAACAGTTATACAATAACGCATTTGAAATGAAATTTTAAAATATTATGCCAACCACCATCATACACCGTGATGACATGATGACTCAGAAACAGAATTCTTCCAAACTGCATGACTGCTGTTCAGGATTTATTTTCTTTTTTTTTTTTTAGTCGTTTCCACAAAGAGTAAAGTGAATTTGAAATGGCTGAAAGGGACTATAAAGGGGGAGAGGTCCATTAAAATTTTAAATGTTGAGGAATTTTACACAGGACACACAAGTTTTTCAACTAGTGCCTGTATACTGGTATATGTTTTTATCTACTTATTGCCCCTGCCTTGAACTGGTATCCAATGATATGATCTTTGACCTCCAAAAAACTTCAATGGAAATTAAAGCTATTTTGTTTTGGTATGTTTATACATGTATATATCAAAGAAATACCACAAATGCCAATATAGGACATATTTACAGTCCATGGGCAACATTGCCATGAACATATAATATGCTTATCCTCCTCCATGAAGTACGTGCCAATTAGTATTAGATTTTCAACAGTTAAAGGGGAATAACTCTCACTGATTTCTTTGGACTGGAAGAGCACGTTATTTAGTTCTGTCTGACCTGATCATTTCATGAGGGATTACCTGTACAGAATAAGGGAGCTAAAATTTATGTCAGATCATGTTCTTGTTTAGAATGAGTTGGGTTTTTCCCCTGAAGATGGTAGAATAGTTATTGATATGAATTAAATTGATATAAATATTATAAGGACATTTTGCAAGGTATCATTTTGAATCATAAAAAAGGAGGACCGGGGACCTAAAAATTATTTTGATTTGTTCTCCTGGAAGCCTGCTGAACTAGTATAATTCAAAATTATATCATATAAAATTCTTATAGAAAATCTCTGACATGAAAGGATATAAATCCTTAACTTTTGAAACATAACAAATCCACTATTCCTGTCATTTACTGGCACCATACTGGTAATCATATTAAATTACTAGTATACACATATCATTTAATTTTATTTCACGTGATCACCTAGCGCCGATTCTCATTGGTTAAAACACCTTTTAAGAATTGAGGTGATTTTCGATCACGTACCTGAACAACAAATAAAGTCTAATGAACATTATTTTGTTGTTTGTAATATAAAATTAATGATAAGAAATAAATCTTATATTTTTTCGGGTGATATGCACGTCATCACCGAGATTTTAGACGGTAAATCTTTTCATCAATGCGCTTCGCGCATTGATGAGTTTTGCCGTCTAAAATTCGGTGATACCTGCATCACCCGAAAAAAATATAAGATTCATTTCTTATTTCATTTTCATTCATCAAATGAATGATGTGATGAATAATGTGTTAGAGCTTGTAAATCTTGTATGACATTCCAGAGACAAATATAACAGTCATCGAACTGATGGATTTCAACAGTTAAAGGGGAATAACTCTCACTGATTTTTTTGGACTTTGATTTTGAGAAGGGCTTTGAGGCATGTAGATATCATAAATCTTTTATCAATCATGATGATGTTTGACAGTGGCAATGGCAGAATGAGGTATATATGTAATTGTATAATGTACTCTCTGTGTATTTCTTCCTATCAGCATGTGTTACATATCTACATTATATAATTTTACATTCTGGATTATATATCATATCTCTCAAATCACCCAGTGATTGGCTTATCACAAACATGACTGGACCAATAATTTTACACTTCCTCCACCAGGGTACATGTAGGTACATTCTGGTGGACAGAATACACCCCTCCTTGTCTCTGCAGTACAACAATGATTTATACTTGAAAACTGACATTATCTTTTTAAAAAAAATTAAAAATTGAAGAGGCAATTCCCTTTCCTTATCAGAACATTTGAGTGGGGCATGGTTGAAATCTTTATCTTAAGAATTATCTACAAGGCTGCTTTTGACACTGTAAAAGTTATGTTGTCATATTTTGCTGAAAACTTAAAAAAACCAAATAATTTTATGATGCCTTTTTTGCCAGTTTGATTTATCTAAATTATACTTTTTAAATCTAAATGCAACATACATGATTTGTTTTAAACTTAACTCTAAATCTCTAATAAACATTGCAGTCAATTAAAAATTTGTCCTCTACTCCGGCCTAATTAAAATTATGAACTTTTGATTCATGATTACGAGTATAAATATTCATGAGAAATGGAAAGTTTTAAGAAAAGTTGGATAATGAAGAGAGAGTGAGAACATGACTGTACTTACGGTGTCCTCATCATCCGTGCTCTTCTCCAGAAAGTGTGTGGGAATGTCTTTCTCACAGCCCGCACTTTGACTGCGTCTCAGGGGTCGTGTGATCATGCGGCGGAATCGCTTCTTCTTGGAATCCTTCTCTTTCTTTGTGTACCTCTGTTCCTTGTTGGTAGGGACCGGTGCAGGATAAGACTCGGACTCGGAGGCCTCAGTCGACGAGTCGCAATGGAAAGTTGGTCTGCTCCCTGTGGAGGACACACTCACACAACTGTCAAACGATTTCTCACAGTCAGTGGAGCAGAACGAATCCGCAGGACTGCTGCAGTCCTGCGCTTTAGTGCGGCTAATCCGCCGCTCCATCATTCGCTGTCTCCAGTTCTGCTTTATGTCTTTGACTTCTGGAGTTTCACTAACAGCACATTTGTCCTTCAGTTGACTCGACAAGTCTGTAGATTTCAGTCTCATTTTGTTTCCAGGATTGGTGAGCTTTGTGGCAAAGTCCTGAGTGTGCTCGCTCAAATCCTGTTTGGGATTTGTTAAATTGCGTACAAAGTCACTCAAATCAGTGCTGATTTGTTTTGATATGGGGGAGGTAGATTCTTCTAAGTGGACTCCCTGGAAAAGAAAACAATTTCCTAACTATTGGTGCTGATAGAAGAAGAGAAGGGCTCTTTTAACACATCCCTGATCAAAGCTTGCTCTTCATCTTAACTGCCACATCTTATCCAAGGCAAGTTCTCCAGATTCCAAGCATGCTGGAATTTTACCCGTTATCAAATCTACATGGAAATTTATGAATTCTTCCACTTCATAAATTCATATTACATGTTCTCAACCCGACAAAACTTTGACAGGTTGCTAATTCTCCATCAAAGATATCAAGAGAAACACTCGTAAAAAATACAGCAGAATACGTTTGTAGTGAATACGGCTGCATTATGTCTGCTTATAATAAATTTATATTCTTTCCTTGAGAAGTACAACATAACATGTACCAACCTTGGTATTTTACTACAGTAATAAATATATCAGATCTCAACACCATCATATTCTTACAATTAAAAATCAAAAAGTATTCAAAGAAAATTCATACCATGTCAATCAGGAGGCAAAATCACTGTACAACTCCTCAAGTGCATGCAACAAATGATATCATTATATTCTGATGAAGTACGTATTAAAGAAACACTGTTCAGCAAAAATTTTGTTTCTTAGGAAACCCGATAGCCAAGCCCTTCCCGTACTTACTGGTATAATCTGCCACAGTAATGTTAGCCGTCAGTGACTGTTAAGAGGCCTTATAGCCCAGTCCACAACAAGTAGTATATACACATCAGGCATGTAACACACAGCAATCGTGAATGAAAAAAGCACAAGCCTATAAATCAATATCCATGTTTCCGACCACAAACATAAACAGCCATGCTCGAAACACCTGGCCAACCCTTCAGTAACTTAAACTTCTTCAAACAATCACACCTCCAACATCCTTTACTTTTGTCTTTTTTTGGGGTTGTTTATTATTTTTTTTACAAGATGTTGCAACAGAGTCTCTGACAAATATTTTTAAAAAGCTTGGAAAGACCATAATGGGATTAACCTCACGTATGACAGAGGCTCGCGTACTCTCACATACATGATAGTATGTCATTTCTGTTCCCACGTAAACATGACCATTTAAAGTGTTTGCTTCATTCATGAAATGAGCAGTCTACCGTAAAAAAAAAAAAATTTTGCACTGAAATGAGGTCAGATGAAGTAAAACATATACAATGTGACGTATGAAATATGTAAAATTAATACTACACAAATTATTGCACTGTTACAAATCTATTAATAACTTCTTAATCTAATAAATCGTATACATAAAAATTACACAAACTGAAATTGCTATAATTTTAAAACTTGATAATTTCTACCAGCTGAATTATCAGTCAGATTTTTTGTCAGCTTTAGGATGGAGGATAATTAAAGCATAATTTTGCCAAAGAGATGCATAATTTCCACTGTTTTCCGTCATCACCTCTGGAAGACACTGAGGCAAAAAACGAGAAGCATGCATTACAGGGAACTCATTAATTTCTTTAGTACAATATTTTTTTAAGTTAGTAAAATATGTAACACTGTTCATTGATAAAAGCCATGGAATTTTTTTTGATTAATGTATACTAGGCCTATACCAGGACTTATCATATATTTAATTCATAATTTGATTTAAATGTGCAATGTGAATAATATACGTCACAATTGAACTTCCCTCTCCCTTCTGTGAGGACCATGTATTTTACGACTTCATTTGCATCTTAGCCCTCATGCTCTGCCAATTGCAGCTTGGTGAATTTGGTCTCTACTAAGACTCAGTGCTACGGCTAAGTCTTCCCTCATTACGGTAGCTTTAAAAAGCTATGAATATTATTTGTGGTCTATTAAACTTCGACACTCTCACAGATTTCCATAAATTTTTAGGGTTTATACATATTACATGAAAATGAGAGAGACAGGCATTCTGAAATGAAGATCAGATCAAAAGCTTACGTGATCCCAAATGTGCCCTGCCACTGAATCTACATAAATAAAGAAGCTAAAGTGAAAATTCAACTCCTCCCACCACTGATCAACTCATCAAGAAAGGCATTACATATACTGCCCTGTCACCTAGTTCAAATGTTAACACCCAACAGACAGATTAATGCCAGCAATTCCTTTTTCTCCTCTAACATTTTCACTGGTGATACAGTATTTCCTCACAATAGAAGTGGATATATAATCAACATTTCATTGTCTCCTCCAGTAATACCAAGTCTCCTCACCTAACGACTGAATGACACTTCCTGAATGGCTACGTGAGAGAATTCAGCTGCCTCACAGCAGAATGTGGTGTACAAAAGATACCATACATGAATACAGACACTAATCACATTGTCCATCTCTCTAGGAATATAAAACAGATTCCCTGGCTACGTGGTTCACGTAGCTTCAATAAGTCATTGGCATTTTGATAAATGAATATATATACCATAATATTCCTTTCCCCTTTCAAAATATCAAAAGTATAACAAAGAATAGAAAAATTATAAGCCAAATAAATTCCATTCTGGATAATTATGTATATATAATTAAATTATTCCTTTCATCTTTTTGGTTACAGTTGAAGTTAATCAAACAAAAAATTACCCACCAAAGCTTTGCTATAAAATAATGAATTTTTGTTAGGGGATCTAATTTTGTTTTTTATCGAAGGTTGAAAAAAAAAAACGAAAATATAATCCATGACGATTACCAGGTATTTGCACAATGAATATAAACATATAAATGAGTTATAAATCAACAAAATTAATGTCAAAAAATTCATTATTAGAATCAACACCATGAAATTCTAAATCCACAAAAAAAAAAATAATTTTACAGTATTTTAAATATGTTAATAAAGAATCAAAGCTCTAAAATGAGCACATTGTTAGCATGCAATTACAGTGTAAAGTTGTTAATTTGATTAATACACACACATATATATAATGAACACAACATTATGATATAAAGCATTGTTCTTACATAGAATTCCCAGAGCACTTGTCCCAGAATACTATTGGGGAAAACCTTTTATACAAATGTAATTAGGGGGTTGGGATATTGCATTACGCACATAATCATTTATTAACCGAAAATAAATTGATATTTCGATCATCAAATGCCATATTTTCACGACAGTTACACAATACAGGGTGGACCCAGTGCAGCACTGGAATGATGAGTTGTTTCCCCAAAAGTTTAATGAAATATAACACGTTTTCCTTCACTGAATAATTAATAAACAAATGACGTAAATACATATAACAAAACCATATGGCAGACTGTGTTTTGGGACCACTCGCTGGGGACTATCAATGCGATATTGGGATAGTTTGATTTCACAATCACCCGATGATCAGTTATTGATGCAGTGATGTCATGGATTGTTAGGAGGATTGTTTATTTACAATAGCATCACTCCAGTTTGTTATGGTGTGCAAGACAATAATATGCAGTATATCTTATTATTTAATAACCTGAATAATCTATGAAAAAAGCTAATTGTGAATAGATGTAAAATTTCCTATCAATTCTAGCACATCATAACAATCTTTATTGTTTTACTACGATCATTAGAATTATTATTTTGATATGCATGTCAGCTTCCGCATCGTCACTGAATGAACAGAACAGTAACTACATGACTGTATGTCTTATTGAATCCTTCATTAATACGAGTGTGGGACAGGGAAATTCCACCGAGGGGACTAAGATTTGCAGTCTAGGACAAGTCCTTGACAGTGAATCTTGTTCCAGAGGAGGAATTTCCTTATCCCACATGAGTAAATATTGAAGGACTATATTCTTCTCACATTTTACCCACTGTTTAGTGCAAAAATTCAAGAGGTTTGAGACACGTTTTAAATATATTCAATAAAAAAAATATCTTCCAATAATTTGTTTACGGGAAGATTTTTTTTTATCTTTAAAATATATTTTTTAAAAACGTCAAGTGCCTGTGGTTTGAGAAGATTTAGAGTTATTTGAACTTTAATGCAAAAACTAACTGGACAAGCAGAGAAAGAGAATAACTCTTCATGAAGCCAAGGTTGTCCATCCTAAACTATATCAAATTGAAATGTAAAGAAAACAATACAAAATATTTTACTTCACCGTGTAATGTAAATCATAGAAAATATACGATGTCACAAGAGAAAGAAAGAAAAATCTCACATGGCTGTTTCAATAGGTAAGTCGATCTCACACGGGTGAAAATATGAGAAATTTTCATCCCTGTTTTATTTTCACTTCACTCTACCCTCATTCTACACGGACAATCGTTCTAAGTCAGGGCAAATCTGAATGCACTCATTACCCTAATAAATCATTTGGGGCAAATTGGGATGAAACTGTTTTTCACTGCATCCACTGTTGAAAAATCCAACTCTCTAATTCCCTATCATCGATTCCTGATTGTGCTGTTTATTGATGAAACTAAAGCAAAGTGAAATAAAATAGCACCACATGCAGTCCTATTTTTTTTTCAATATTCTTCTCCGCATCCAGCCACCCAACATAGAAATGCTCGTAACAAAACAAATACGAAACTTCCAACCATCCTCCTGTCATTCTTGGAAGTTCCGAGTTTCATACAATACCTTGACAGTTTCATTCTTAAAGTGCTGATTATTGGAAAGTCCATCTATCGTCTCCAATAAATAATAAAATCCAAACCGAAACTTGACATTAGACTGTGTGGTCACTCCATTTAACATTGAAAATGACAACTGTAGTTGAATGGAAGTGATTACTATAGGTGGGGGTCTCGATCTGCTGAGCTGCAGCCCTCCCTTTCCACACACAATTAATGTAAGCTGGTATCAGTTACTAATTTAGTACCACAGCTTATAATGCATCCAGTTAAAATGTTAATTACTAGGCCCGAGATGTTTTTCTTTCCTAAATTTTACATTTTTTGCAATGAATTGATTCAGATATCCATGAATCATATACTACATGAAAAAATTTATTATCAAAAAGCATTTCATGAATCAACTTTTGAGGTTATTGCAAAGAATTTGATACAATTGCAGCATTATCCACCCCAAATATGAATTTTTAAAATGTGACTGAAATTACAAGGTATAATTATTTAAATAAATTGCAATGTGCAATTATTTGTGCTATTATTTGCTATGTAAATGAATTTCCCTAAATTCCCAGTATTTTGTTACTCTGAAGAAAGAAGATACAATTATTTAATCTCTTATAATAAATACAACCATAATATTGTTGTTTATTAAATGCACTAGAACTGAACTTACCATATAGGAACGACAAAAATATTCAGTTCTGAAATATCTACAGCTCTTTTTCCCCATCTTAACCTTGTTCCTGTATAGCGCACCTACTTAATAATAAATAAAAGCTAGATCATGTATATGGTATCTATATTTCAATGTCTCGTTTTTGGCAATTACCCATTGTTTTACATATTTTTATATTTATCCAATGAAATGGTAATATGACAAATCTAAAAAACGAATACTTTCCACTGAGCACTTCATGGCAATGAAAGTTCACTTCCTTTCTTTACTGCCAATGACTGACATTTTCCCTGGAAACTGACACACTTAAATCAAGTGCCTGTGTTTGGTTCTTTCAGAAAACTGAGTCATTCGATTAATGGACAATATTACACACAAATGAAGGCCATGTCATAGATTTGTTTCATATTGAACCGAGCAAGTACTCCTGAACCCTTAAAGCTTCAAGACTTTCAGAAAATAAAAGAGTGCATTTTGCAACTATGGCATTGTAATTTCCTATATTAAAATTTCCCATTTCCTAATGCAAATATTGTAGAGGTTAACATCTAGGCTTGATATAGTACGTGTAAAGTACAAAGGAGATCTATAAAGGTAAAAAAGCCCAAACAAAAAGCAACATCTGATTACAAGTTCATGACTATACGTGTGTACTTAAACTGTCGATCACTATAACTACCTGCAACTGTCACCTAGTAATGATTTCAATATTTACAGTTAAATCGAATTAAAAAAATCCGACGCAAGATGCTGAACCTACCTGCATAAAACAGTCATTAGAGTCACTTTTTTAATAACATCCTTGACACAACCAACACAATAAAAAATGTATAAAAACAAAAATCTTGAGGTAGCAATTGTTTATCTCTCCGTCTCTTCCATCTCTCAAGACGTCTATCTACCAATACCACAATCTGCGGGAGAAATTAAGCCACAATTCGGATCCGAATGCCTGTCACATGCCACAATAAATAGCTCACAACATGCTCAGCTCTAGCCTGCCAGGTCTGCAGTGGCTAAGGGAGAAATGCTTCTCCTCTCTCTTAGGCTTCTGTCCAAAACCGCCCACTCTATACTACAAAGCTTGAATTGTACTATATTCCTCCCCCTCCCGTGTCAGTGGCTATGATTGTTTCATCAGCTGTTTTCTTATCTTATAATCAACAATATATATATATACACATCTAGGGACTCTGCTCCGTATTACCCTCCAAAGATGATGTCAGTTACCAGTGAATTTATACACAATAGACAGCTTCCATTTTCTATTTTTACCCATCCACTACTATTTTTTACAAAATGTGTATCTTACATGTACCTGGAAGTGATTATTTGCTCTGAGCACTGCAGGGGATTTTAGTAATGCAGTCAAAACAGCCATTTGGCATGGTGTTGCTGTACAGGTTGTCTGTGTCCAACATACAAATTACTTGTCTCAGTCAGTATCAATCCGGCTAGGGAATCCTTCATCTCAAAAAATATAGCCGAACTATTGAAAGGTCAGTCACAAATTTTGGTTTAGACAAGAGGTACTGTGAGCAATGCTCAATAAGGATAAACACCCCCCCCCCCTTACCCCAATCTCCCGAAGGGTATTGTTAATTAAGTGTTCAAGAATTTGAATTGGAAATCATGTCCAGAGACCTTGACCTTTGGAACCCAAATTCAATAGGAAACATCTTTGATTCATGGACAGTTCATTTGTATGACATGGTGATTCTAGGTTGAAAGTATAATGCTCTACAGCCCAAAAATCACATTGGTACTTCCATGTCCAGTGTGTCTGACAATTGACCTTTTGACCCTACATTGAATATGGAAAATCTTCGTCCCATGAGTAGTCCATATGTATGATATGGTAACTCTAAACCGCATAGATAATCCTCTAGACCATGGTAATCATATTACTAGTTCGATGTCCAGTGTGCTTGACCTTTTGACCCCAAATTCGATAGGGAACATCTTCGTCCCCTGGGTCGTTTATATGCAGATTATGGTGACTCTAGGTGGAAAGGATAACACTTTAGAGCCCAGAAACCATTTTGCTACTTCATTGTCCAGTGTGCTTGACCTTGACCTTTTGACCCAAAAATCAATAGGGAACATCTTCATCCCATAAGTAGTCCATATGTATGATATGGTGCTCTAAGTGGAAAGGATAGCACTTTAGAGCCCAGAAACCATTTTGCTACTTCATTGTCCAGTGTGCTTGACCTTGACCTTTTGACCCAAAAATCAATAGGGAACATCTTCATCCCATAAGTAGTCCATATGTATGATATGGTGCTCTAAGTGGAAAGGATAGCACTTTAGAGCCCAGAAAACCATTTTGGCTACTTTCATGTCAGTGTGCTTGGCCTTTGACCTTTTGACCCCAAAATCGATAGGGAACATCTTCGTCCATGGGTAGTCCATATGTGTAATATGGTTACTCTAGGTGGAAAGGATACACTTTAGAGCCCGGAAACCATTGCGTCTACAGACGGATGACGGACAAGACAACCCGATTCCAGTACACACACACACCCCCAACTGTTGTGCGGGGGGGGGGGGGGGGGGGGGGGTTATAAAATTTAGGTTATGACCTCAACCTGATGGCACAATCTTTTGTATACTAAATATTGGGGATATAATTTACTTGATAATATTGTTAATTAATTTCCTCCTTCAGAGTTAAGGTTAATTTATAAAAACACAGAACACCTTAATTTAGGCAAAACTATGACTTTAATTTTGTCGTAATTGACACAAAGGGTGATGGCTTAATCTTTCGTACTCTAGACGTTGGGGTTATATAATTTACTAAATATTTATAATTATGTACATTTACAGTTGCCTTGACAAATATACACATAATTTGTTTTTATTAAAAACGAATGTCTCCCCTCCTCCCCAAATTGAAAGTGCTCCAAATTACTACCTTACTACCTGCTTCCCTTAAGGGGATATGATGCCGAGATGAAAGT
>CAJDSM010048775.1:0-15686 GCA_903981925.1 Ostrea lurida | reverse complement strand
GCTGTTTTGCTATAAAACGAGAGTCTCGTGCACACGCACCTTTACTGGTTACTGTTTTATTGTGTCGCAGTAAACATCGATACTAACCATGCAGATGTTATCTATAAATTATTTATCTATATAGCTTATTGTGAACGTGGTAAAATATGTAAATACATGCAAATATTAGCGAATATCATNAGCCGCTACGATCTTGAACGCGGCCCTGGTTACTGTTTTATTGTGTCGTAGTAAACATCGATACTAACCATGCAGATGTCATCAATAATTATCTATATACAGTGTAGCCTATTGTGAACGTGGTGAAATATGTAAATCCATGCAAATATTAGCGAATATCATTATAGACTGTATATGTTTGGACGTGTTTATTTGAAATCAATGGGGACAGTGACTGTCAACAAACATGTCCAGTTTCAACGTTTTTTATTGGACAACGGTTCAAACATGTGCTTGCTTGTTTACGTTGCCAACCAATCATATGCGGGTACTCTTCAGTTGTTACTAATTATAGAATCCATCTGTACTGTTTCGACGCTATTTGCATTTAATGCATTGATGGTTAAGTTATTTGGTGCTTTACTCTATAACATTAAACTTTTCGTCCACAAGGACCTATAAATATGGTTTTTGTGAAGTTCTGTAAGTATACATTTTGTTAGTGAACGTTAATTGTGACGTATTTTGTTTATGCATGTCTTGAAAATTTCACGTAAATCACGAAATGTTGGACATGTGACAGCTGTCAGTGTCGGCGTAATAATCATGCTTGGAAGGGGGAAAAATCTATATGATGAATTTACGGACTTTGTTGCTATGTAACAAGTTGTCAAGGGTAGCGAGATGTTATGAGTGTCNAATCATGCTTGGAAGGGGGAAAAATCTATATATGAATTTACAGACTTTGTTGCTATGTAACAAGTTGTCAAGGATAGCGAGATGTTATGAGTGTGTTTGTAATATTACACATGTAAATACCCTTATCTTATATGCAGTAGTCTATGACAAATGTGTAAATATTTATTGTTTGGAAGGCAAGGCAATGCATTAACATGTGCATTTTATATCATCTTTTTCTTTAGGTATATTTGGAAAAAGTGACACTAGCAATTTTAGAGATAAAAAAATTAAAGATTTTTCATAATTTCTGTATTTAATACTGCACAGTGCAATAATGTTACTAGGGTTTGTCTATATTTATGATAATTTCAGTTTTAAATAAAAACAAATAAATTGAGGTATGCAATGCCTATAATTATTTGTTTTATACCAATTATAATTTAATACCTAGAATGAAATATTGCCAATTCATGAATTTTTATCGAGATTGACTGACATTCATTCAACACGATCAATGAAGTAAGTATTGAGGCAGGTTCTGGTAATCCTGTTAAAGCCCATATTAGCGCATTGTGATTCATTAACAATAGGACTCATTTCTATTAGGAATTATTAATCATTTGACAAGGTTTATTAAATAACCTCCACCTGTATTAATGACAAGCTTGATCTATAGGTCATATCTCTCTTGTCCAGGTTACAGTGCAAAAATGTAATTAATTAATATCGCAAAGCCAATTATAGATTGTTCATCTTTTCTTTTTCAGTTTTGTCAGCACTTCATCGGCTAAAATCTCCCAATACATTTATTCCCGTCCACATGCATTTAGGGCCACGCACTTGTAGCAGTCAGGTATCACTATGGACCCTGCCAGAGGAACTGATATTGTGCATTCTGAAGGGTCTCCACATCAAAGATGTCCTCAGCATGCGAGCTGTAGGTTCAGAAGAATCTTTACAATCTATTAATCCAAATAGGGGCCCTCTTGGGCATAATACATACATGATTGCTTATCATAAAAAAATATTAACAATCTAAAATCTTTTATCATATACTTGGTAGTGGATATGCATAATCTGCATGGCCTGATATGGATGATGTCACAGTCACCCATATCTGCACGATGTGCAAAAATGCATATCTTGGACGTCATAGTGGAAAATTATGTCACGGAAGTCAGGCCTGTAGAGTTGTAACATAGAAAATGCTTGCTTTACCACGGCTTATTTTGAGCTTTGAACAGTATTATGAATAAATAGAATATTTAGGATTAAACATTCTTTTGAAGAATTTATCGATTGTGTAAACTCTGGACATTTTTAACTCACAAAACTGTTAATAAAAAGTATCGTTAAGTTTGTGAGTAAATGTCCAGAGTTTTGTACACATCGCTATTCTTCAAAAGAAATGTAATTTTTAATAATTCCACAAATTGTTGACTTGTATAAAAAGTTCAAAATTTTGAATAGTTCCGTGCGTAACATTGTTTGTTTTCATTGCGGCTGCTATTGTTAACGTCACGTATCGGATTTATTGATGTGTAAACTCTCGTCTCAATTTAATTTTATCCAATCAAAACAGCTGTAATAAATAGGACATTGGGAATTATTATCCTTTAGAATAATTACAGTACTTTCATTGGTTTGGCCCCAAGACCATAACTGAGAACATAGACTTTAAGTCAACATTTTGATTACTTACTTATCTTAAAGATTTAGAACACAGATGTTTAAAACCATTGCAGGATTTTAAAAGAAAATCAAAATGCAACATATATTCAATTTCATTTTGTTTATGAAAAATTAATTTCAAGTTAGCTGGATTTTTGAAAATTTAGACTTAAGTCTATTCTCAGTTTATGGTCTTGGGCCAGGGCCTGGTCACGTGAAGGGAGATAATTCGTGATGTCTCCTCGCGCGCGGGGTGACAACTGTGGTTGTCTTCCTGTAGATGATAATGGCGCAGAAAACACGTTGCGAATGTTACGTTTTGACGTTGTGTTTTTTGCCTCATTCTATTATGCGTCACAAATGAAAAGCTTTTCGGCTCGTTTGTAGAAAAATTTGTACGATCTTGTGACGTTTTACATAAAAAATCAAGTCAAGAAATGTTTTCAAGATAATTTAAAAAATACTTTTTAGAATTCTTCATGGAATAATAACTATTATGGACTGTTTAGCAGGGAGATAATCCACAAATTATCAGGTCTTAGTAGGGTTATCACCTCGGTGGCATAGGCGCCCTCTGGGTGATAACCCTACTTCGACCTGATAATTTGTGATGTCTCCGCTAAACAGTCCATAATTGTATATTATTACATGCTAAAATCCATATCGCAAGGCATATCGCCCTCGGGGCCCATAATCAACCCGGCTTGATATTAGGGCCATTAGGGCTGATATGCAATGCGATATGGAAATTTTAAGCATGTAATTATTCTCTATATAGAACGACAATATATATATGATTAAATAAGAGTACATATTCAACAATATTTTGTTTTACAGGTAAACTCTTTTTTCGTGATATAATTGATGATTGCTCAAAGTATGGAATGCAGCTAGTTTTTCACGACAGCTCTTGGCCAATCATCCAACAATATTCGCTTTTTTGAGAAAGTTAAATTTTAATTCTTCAATTTAGAATTTTAACTTATTATATTGCACACGTATTCATGATTGAATTAGAGTAAAAACAAATTTCTTTGAATTGAAGTTGTATATTTATGTAATATTAATGCTTGCTCACTATTTTAAATCACATTTTGTTCGTATAATAAAGGCTGCAAAAGTTTGGGGAACCGTGGAGGCTCTCCTCAAAATGGCAATAGCAATACCTTTCCAATCGACACGGATGTAAGTAAATGGGTTTTTTGTTTTTTCTTATATTTTTTGATTATCCACCATCTTGTCGGTTTAATAAAAATTGTGTATCTTGTATAAACTAGGACACAAATAATACTGTGGTGTTTCCAGTGTTTCCCGACGCCTACCTAATTTCGGGATGCCGATGTCCCGATCTGCATTTTTTTAATTGAATTATTCTTGGGGGGGGGGGGGGGGGGGGGGGGGGGGGCAACATTTTTACCACTTATGTATGCACTAACAGATAGGTGAAAATGGCATAAAAGCCCTGGACCGCTGTTTCATCAAAAGGTCGTAGACTTACGCCCTAATGTTAAGGCTAGTCAGAGGGTTTTTACGCCAATATTTTAGTGGGCGTATTTTCTGACCAGGTGTGAAATTTGGGCCTAACTTAAATTGCCGGTGGGTAATGTTACGGTCCCTTTGATGAAACATGAATTGGTTTAGCATTCTGTGTTAGTCGGGACTTAAACGCCTGGCGTAAAGTAGCTCGGGCGTACGACGGGCACTGTCACGGCACAAATGTAACAGGAAGGGAGAAAATGAACAAGACCAACATGGATTCGAACCTGGTCCCCTGATCTCTAGACAGGTGCCTACCAACTGAAGCTATCTGGCCACCCGGGGATCATAAGCAAAACTGCATGTACCACCAAATAATTTTATGGCATGCTTTTTTTTTTTGTGTTTTTTGATAAATTCTGGAGCACATATAATCTTAATAAACATTGATTTGATAAGACAGCGCAAGAGATACTATATAATTTATCATTACTATGAGAAAAAAAAAAAAACAAAAAAAAAAAAAAAAAAAAAAAACAAAAACAGTAACTTGATCCGCAAGGGTTGGATCCAACGTCTTCGTGTGACAGGCCATGGATCATTAGATCCAAACTCGACGTACTTTGTGTCTCATGTCGATTTTGCTTATGATCCACCCCTGTCAACTCGATGTGATTCGCTCTTTCGGATCAAGTTACTGTAGTAATAATATATATTTATCAATTAAGTTGACCTTTGTGTAATTTTGGGGTATTTGTTACTTTAGTCACTGCAATTAATACCCTCAGGGTGAGACATGTATCATAATAATGAAAAACCATTTTTCAGCTATAATTCCAGTAGTAACCCCTCCACATTGGTAGGTAAAGAAGGAAAACTTGTTGACCAGTTATTGAGCTTTGGTTTACCCTCAAAGGAAGTAACTTTGTGGAAAGTTTTCAATATTCATTTAACATGTGTTTCTGGTCCGATGCAATCTATTGCAGACCAATGTTACTAACTAATGCAGATCGATAGGTTGCAATTTGTGAATTACAAAATATGTTGCATTTTGGTTTTTCTGAAAAGTTGAAGGAACATTAGGGACCACATGTAGATTATTCTATTCTGCTTTTGATCAAATTTGTGCATGCATCTTACAGGGGTTCGTACGGGTGCTTGAAAACCTTGAAATGCTTGAATTTTGCATTGTCAAATTCAAGCCCTTGAAAAATGCTGGAAACAGCAGAATCTCCAAAGTGCTTGAAAAGTCCTTGAATTTTTTGTAATTTTGTATTGTTTTGCAACAGTATATCTAACTGTAGAAATTAAATTTTTGTTTTGAATACGCAGTTTGCATTTGTGTGTTTCTGTGATGTATCACCGGAGCACACTTGGGGAAACAATTTCGGCTGCTAATGTTGACACTGAAATGTCATTGCAGTCTATCTTTGAAAATTCGGGAAAAAAGTGCTTGAAATCTTGCCTAATATTCCATTGAAAAGTGCTTGAAATTTTCACAGGAAAAGGTGACGAACCCCTGATCTTAGGCTGCTTGTAGTAAAAAAAAAAAAATTATTTTGTATTTGCACTTTGTTAATGCTGCTGTGCCTGTCATTTCGCCTTTTCTCCCCATCATATTAAGTTGACACTGAATTCTTCGTTTAGTGTTAACAAGTCTTTGAGGGGAGTACATTAACACTTTCTTTTGTTAAGGTGCAATATTTTTTTTATGCACAAATGAACTTCCGTCCTAATGGACTCGTATTTCAATTTTTGGTATTTTATCTTTAGAATATTTTTTTTTTTTAGCTGTTTCTTTCCTTCTCCAAATAGCTAAATTAAGCTACATGTTATCAAATCGCTTGATAAATATAGGATCTCCATGGGTTGGTGGTTTGATATCGATTTATAATGCCACTGAGTTTTCTATCACCCAAGCCAATGGCGAGGGAAATAGAAAACACACAAAGTTGGATATTACAATCATATCAAACTACAACCCATGGGATATTCTTTTTATCACGTTACCCTCACCCTCCTCCTTTTCCCTCCCCATTCTTTAGCCATCAGCCACTTGTACGCATAAAGAAAGAGTGCTACAATAATACACAATCAAATCATGTTTGAGAAGAATTTCTTTTCAATTACTGATGAAGTTAAAGTAGAAAATATTTTTTCACAAATATAAAACATTTCCATTCTCTAAATTACACTACTTTTACATTGTTTTGTTTCCAGTCAGTCGGTAAGAGTTGGTTATGTTGTCCACACGATGTAAATTTTAACGTATGTTTTTGGTGATGTACAATCGGCGTAGGAAACTGGTGTAATGAATTTTAGAATTTATGTTATGAAGTGATATCCAGGGGATAAAGGATGTGATAAAACTAATTAGCATACAGATTGTACTAGACCCGATTTGTGGACAGTAAAACTCTTCCTCTAAATTCCATGTTAGCTGTACTCTGAGTGGCTGTCAGAGTATTTTATAGGTTATAACTTTGTATGGGAACATACTGACGACGAGTTTTTGGCAGCGTAGACGGAACCGAGCTTGCGAGGTCCGTTCGCGACAAAAAATCGAGGTCGTCATATTTTTCCGTACAAAAGTCGATAACCTTTTTATTTATATACTTTCAATTTCCATTTAGAACTAACAATTTTATGTTAAAACACTTTTTTCAATGGTTTAACTGACTTAACAGACTGAGAGATGAACCAACACCCAAAAATTGGAATTTTAAGTTTGTTGGTATTTTAACAGTACATCAGAAACGTGCTCTAATTATGATGACACAATCATTTTCCCGTTTTGTACAATTTATATGACGTCGACCTTGCGGGCCCGAAAAGTTTCCGGGCCTATATCTGCGTGGTATTGGCCCGCAACTTCTAAGGAAAGAGGAGATGAAATTGAAGTAATATAATAATATACAATTAAGCAATGTTGATAGAGGTCCATTCATGGTTTTATAGCACCAGCCTTGAGTACAATAATTGGACCGAGCACGAAAGTTGAGGTCTATATTGTACTCAGGGTTGGTATAAAACCATGAAATTGACCGAATCAACATGCTATTATTGTTTTATTATTTTTAAAGCAAGTTTTTGCTGCAATACACTATCACCATATTTATGCAACGCTAAATTATTGATTTTAGCACTGTTAATTGTGATCGCGTCACAAATGGAAAACTGAAAGGCTAGCCTAATTGTGACGTCACAATAGAAAGCTGAATGGATAACAAAGTGGTGCTATTTTGGAAGACATTAGGTCAATTAAAATTCTATTTTAGGAAACATCCAGGTCAATTCAATTTTAATAATAAAAAGTCATGTGGTGTTGTTTTCAACGCAAGTAGAAATGAGGAAAATTAACAAATGAAAAATAATAATCTGTAAATATTTGTAATCACAATTGTATCGTAATCAAACTTTGGTAATCACAATACGTATCATATCGACTTTTCCAAACGATCCCGCAGTCCCTAACCGTCAACATATTAGCTTCACATGTAACATGAATCGTGTTGTGACTAATGATCAGAGCAGATCAAAAAACAATGCAATAATCTACTTTCGTATTTTACAGCATCTGATTTTTGCCCTGGTGTTGCAAGATAGCAAAAGGCACAACCCAGCAGCACATCACAGCTAGCACAGCAGTGCAAGCGCAGGCAACACAGAAGACAGCACGCACATCACATAATTGCATGCACAAATTGCATGCCAAGCAAGCAAAGCAAGCAGAGAAAAGAGCAGCAAAGACACAGGACAAACAATGCAGCAAGCACAAACAAACATTGCAAGGTTGCACACGCAGCAGCAACCAATACACAAGCAACAAGCACAGCAGCCATCAGCCAGCAATACGCAGCACATTGCCAAGCAATCAGGCGCAATACACAAAGCCAAGCAAGACAAGCAACAGTGCATGAAAACCAGCACACACGATAATGCAAATCAGTACAGCATCACATACAGTAAGCAGCATGCATGCAGGCAGATCAGCACAGTAGCAGCACCGCAAAGATTTGGAACAATACAGACACAGCACACACATCAAGCAGCAGCAACACAAGCACAAAAAAGAAAGCACCACACAGCACATCACAGCATCAGCAGCAGCACAACATCAGAGGCATGCAAAACGAGCAGCATAAAACAAAACAAGGCAAAGCACAACAACATACAAGCAAAGCAAGCCAACAACACACACACCAGCAACAATAATGCAGCAGGAGACACCACGCGCGCACGCAGCAACACCAGAATACAAGCATAGGCACAAAACACACACAGTTGCAACAGAAACAAACACGCAGGTAGCAAAGGAAAATACAAGCAGTTTGCATCACAAAAGCAAGCAAGCATATCACAAGCACGCATGCAGCACAACACAACAAGGAATGCATGGCATAGCAAACACCATTGCAGACACAAACAAAGGCCCATCTTGCAAAGCAACAAATCACAACAAAGGCAAAACTTTTATTGTCCGTCGTGTTTACTTAAATCAAAAGACGCGGGGCATGCTTTAAATGGTTGCTTACCTGATGTATTTACGCAAAAACTGCCTAATATTGATTCAATATAATTACATAAGTCTTAAGGAACAAAAAGTTCTTGGAATGCACAAATAATCATAGAATATCTTCTATAAATAATAATACAAATAACGGCCAAATTGTTTGTCTTTAAATGTCCACATGGTGTTACGTTTTAAAAAAGTAACACGGCGGACAGTACATAAACGGACATACGCAACCCATTAAATTGATGGCAGAAATTCCATACGTGGCGTCTGTCAAGGCACACGCCACCACTTCATATCGCAAAAACAAAATTAGACGCCACTGTAAACAAACATTTAGGATATCCAAATTTAGGTAGAACTATCATCGATTTATTATTTGGTATAGTTGCCAGGTTTATTTCATTGGTAACAATTAAGGACAACATCAGAAAATCCGGGCAAAGTGTATAAAATTACATATCTTTGTTGGATTTTTCTTTTCGCCTAAATCACCTTCAGCAAAGCTTTTCGGCCTCCTTATACTTTGCATTTTCGCATGAATGAGATGTATTCAGATGACGTCGAGACCTATGAGGTGGCGCAAAGGGATATAAATTAGATTCATTACAAGCAGGTTTTAACTTTTGGTAACAGACGAAAGGACATATTTTCAAGTACACGATTAGGGTCTAAGCCTGAAAAAAGTAACCAATTTATAGACAATGGTACAAATTTGGATGTTGACAATTGGCCACTCCGTCAACAACCACCTTTATGTTCAGAATTTTTTCAAAATAAAATAGTTTTTACATAATGAATATATTATTATTGTTCTTGCATACTATTCGACTTAATGTATTGAAAATAACATTTGGGAGCATGCATATATTACCAAATCGCCCGCAATATGAATATAGTCAAAGATATTATATCTTCAGCATCATCAAGTTGTAATGTGTTTTCCATTAATGTCAAGGTTACTTAAAATGAATAAATCAACTTCAACAGCCAAATCATTAAAAACGTTTTAAAATATAGTGCCTATAGTTAATAAATAAATGCGAGATGAACCCAAACGATTTAGACATTTGCCTTGAAAATCAAGACGCGCGTATGAAAAAAAAAATCCCAGAACTGAAATGCGCAATGTAACTGCATATTCGCGATGCGTGTTAACTGGGCCAATAGGATACCCGTAACTTGCAAAGCACGTTGGTTGTTATACAATAAAGGTGTAGCTTCAGTATCATGGGACTTTTTGCATATTTTATCTAGTGTATGTATATCCGATCAGGCATAAACTTTTATGTTTTTAATTTTCAAGACAACGTCATAATTCATAGTACAGTACTTTCAATCAGCTAGGACTGTAAGAGGAAGACTAGCGGGTATCATATGCCCCTGACGTCAGGCGGTCCCAGGCCTATTTGCAATGCTCCGGAACTGTGCAGAACAATAGAAACAATAAAAGGCAACAAATGCCATGTTGAAGTTCTTGATGCTTCCATAAAAAGAAATCTTTTAACATTTTTTATTTAAGTATGAAAAACAAAACAAACAAGTAAATAGGTTTTATCAGCGGGAGTAGTGTTGCAAGCCCTACAGAACAATCTATCTATAAATTATTGCCTGATGTCACCAGCAGTAACTGGTTCGTATCGGAACAATCGAAGACAGTACCACCTTCATATGTAAGGAAAAAACTGGTTTGTTTCGCGCTAAAAAAGATTAAGGAGACGCAAATTATACACTAAAGATTGTGTAATATGTGATAAACCTACACCCGGAGGTGTGGGGGGGTGGGGGTAATTAGATATTTTGACATGTCATTTGATTGCCCTCTTATAATATAAATGGCGAGTAACAAAGTATCGAACGTACATATAGTTCAAAAAACACATACAAAATCGAGTGCAAGGACAACACGGACCTCAAAGACGAAAGCGAAGGGCAGGAATCAGGTTGCCATGGAGGGAAGTAAAGCATCCTCTGCTGACCGGCACTCACCGCCGTGAGCCTGTAATCGAAAAAAAGTAAACAGGGTTACCCGTCGTCAAATCTAGTATGAAAATGATTACTCTAGTGGAATTAAATTTGTAATCATAGGAATATTAAATGGATTTTCCCCACGGTATAACTACAACGTTTTGCAATAAAAAATATGTACTTACTTGCATAGACAACAACTATACATTGAGCAGGTCAGCATACATGTATGTGTATACATGTGAGGTATGCAGGGTTTAAAAAAATTTGAATATATTTATAGGAGGTGTTTTGAAAAAGTCCTCAAGTGTACATCTTGTACCCGAAAGTATAGGAATGAGCCACCACCCCCCCATTCGGAACTACAATGAATATAGAGGATGAGTGCCATTTATTCGAAAGTGTCAATCTATACTATGACTCGAATATGATATATGCAGAAAACCCAATGTTTTTAAAACTTCTTTAATTACTTAGCGTTACAAATGCATGATGTACAGGGAACTGCATGGTCAAATCTATAGGAAAAATATCTACCATTGTGGGCAACAATTCTTCTCGCATGGGCGTAGGAAGCAGGTAGGCAGTGCCCCCCCATTTGAAACATTGGTGTGGGAGGTGGGGGGCAAAAGTCAAATGTTTTTGCCCCCCAAGCCCGACCACTTTTCTCATCAAGAAAACTTTTTTTCTACAATTTAGAAGTGTAACCCCCCACTTTCAATAAGTTTAGCAGAGCTTTGCCCCCCCCCCGCAACTTTTTGCTTGCCACATATTTAGAAGTGTGCCCCACCCATCCCCACTTTCAGTATTTTATAACGAGGTTTGCCACCCACCTTATCAGTGTTCAAATGATCTTTTCTTTTTCTTTTTTTTTTTTGCTTTGTTCAGAAAAGTCTTGAAAGTGTTTCCTCCCCCTTTCCTGTGATTTTTTTTAGTTTGCCCCCCCCCCTTTTCAAAATAGTCCTACGCCTCTGTCTCGTAATACAGTGTAATTGTAATAATCATATATCCCCCTCTATCCTTTGGTAACTAATGGAGACGTATACAGATCCTCCAACTATGCATGTGTTTTGTTGATATATTTAACAATGTAGTTATAATAATTGTATATGTGTTGTATCCATGAGCTTGTGGCTTAAACAACGAAAATTGGCTTTATGAAAATGGACATAATCCTTGACAAGGGTTACACTAGCATATTATTTAGAAATATTGAACGCAAATCCAATATTATACTCTTGAAATGAATCATTGTATTGATTTTTCATTGCCACAAATTTTAGTTGACATTTTTTTGATACATCCCCATGGTTTCTGCAGAGACGTATTTATTTGATTATGAAGAAAATATTTGACAAACCCCCCTCCCTAAAATAGTGAAAAATTTGAGGAACCACCGTCATTATATAATAATTCTCTACAAAAATTGGACGTTATGTAGAAGTACATCGTCAAACTGATATATATCACTTATTTAACCACAATTAATACATGAAAACAAAATTGATTTAGTCCAGGCAATGATTCCTGGTAAGTTATTATCTATTGTTTTCCCAGTTACGCATCATCCACAATTTCAGAAAGTTCATTAGTTACGGGCATCAATAGCGGCAGTCATTAGTACATGCATCATCACTAATGGTCATGTTTTGTGCGGCGATGTTTGGAGTTTTAATTGAGGATACTTTGATGGTTCCAATACCAAAAAAGGCGAAAGTTAAAATTCCAGGGTGTCAAACGTATATCATAATCCCGCCCAAAAAACATAAAACAAATCGAGTGTAGGGCAACACGGACCTCCGACAAAAGCGAAGGTAGGATCAGGTGCCATGGAGGAGTAAGCATCAAATCTAGTAGGAAAATGACAGTCTAACAAAAGGGGTATAAGAAACAAATCAGATCAACATATGACTTGGGTGATAATTTTGTAATCGCACCCAGATGGCCACGAGTTAGGTCATTATAGCCGCGACCAGTAGAATTTGCGAAATGAATGGACTTTAAACGAGATTCCTTTGAAGTGAAAATTACATATCGTGCGAACCAACTGCTGGAACACAGGCCTAGGTTGCTATTTGCCACGGTCTCATGCCGAATGACCGCCACATTAGTCGCCTCTTACGCAAGCAAGGGGTGGGTGATAGACAGGCCTCCCACACGGGCGCTAATTGTTCAGGCAGTTCTCAAAGAGGGTGAATGTATTTACCTACGCAGTGGCCCACATTGACACGAAAGAAAATAGATATCACGAGCAGTCACCAATTCATATTGCAAGATAACAAAAGAATTGAAATGCTATCACAACAGAACATTTTGATTAACAAGCGTATCTAATCGGACCGCTAGAAAATGATTTGACCCCCCCCCCCAACAAAAAATTATATTATTAACAAACCTTTAGTTTGCAGATTTGCACAAAAAGCGGCAAATTTCCCTACCAGGAACCCCGTGCGAAGTATTTAAACGCCACTTGTGATTTAACGAATATAAACTCATAAACTCGAAGCTTCTTTATTACTTATTTGTCCAATATGAAATACCACTGAAAAGATTCCAGAAACGCAACGACAAAAGCAAATATATCATGTTTCTATGCATTTGTAAGTTCCTAAAAAACATTTTTTAAAAAGATTCATGAAAGATAAACTTTTATTATTATTTTTAGCTCACCTGGGCAAAATTTGCCGTTGTCTGTCGTCGTTTGTTGTCGTCAGGCGTCGTTCGTCGTAAACTCTCTTCACAATTTTCCAAATCTTCTTCTCAGAAACCGCTGAGCCCAAATTCAAACCACACACTTGGTAACATCCCCAAATTCAAATCCTTGGGTGACTGGGGCCTAATATTCAATGGTTTAACCCATGAAGAGACCAGGCCCTGTCCCACAAGGGGAAGATAGATCACGAAAATAGAAAAATAGAGTGGTGTCATTTTAATAATCTTCTTCCTCAAGAAACTAAGGCCAGAACAAGCTGAAAATTTATATGGAAGCTTCCTGATAATACTGGGAGGAATTTCAAGTTTGGTTCAAAATCATGAACTTCCAAGGGTAACGATGGGGCCCCAAAATGCAGGTGATCAAATTTGACTTATGATTATAGAGGGAAAACATATTTAAAAATCTTGCTCAAGCCAACTGGGCCAGGAAAAGCTGAAAAATTTAATGGGAAGCTTCCTGATATAGAGGAGATTCAAAGTTTTACAAATCATGAACCCCTGGGAGTAAAACTATGGGGCCCCAAATAGTGGGATCAAAGTCTCTTACATTATGATTATATGCATTAGAAAAAATACAATTTAAAAAATCTTTCTTTCTCAGCACCGACTAAAGGGCCAGGACAAGAATGAAATTTAATATGGAGAGAATTCCTGATAATAGAGGAGAATTCATATTTTGTTTCAAAATAATGACCCTCGGGGTATGATGAAGCCCCATATATGGGATGCCAAAGATTTTCCATGCAGATAATATGAGAAATTCTTTAAAAAATCTTTTTTCATTGAACCAGAGAGTGGGATGTTTATCTGAAAGCTTCCTGATATGGAGTAGATTAAGTTGGTTTTTCAGATAATGCTCGCAACCCAACATTATGATTAACCTTTAACACGATGTTACCTTCGCCTATTTGCAATTAGTGTGGTTACGATCTTTAGTCCCACAGTGGTATAATTCTAAATCCCAAACTACTGCTTCTTCTTAGTGAAGCAGCTGTGCTCAGGTGAGCGGAGGTGGCCCCTTGGACCTCTTATTTTTTTTCTTATCATCAGACAGTCGTACAATTTATTAACCGTCATAAATTTATCAAATGGTAACGACTACTACAGTCTACAAGCGCAAAGGAATTTATGATTATCATACACTCTTCACAACGATCCGTGCAAGATGACTAGGACAATAAAACAAAATATGGGAAGTTAAATACGCATTGATAAAGTTCAATGAAATTCTAAGTACATACAGGTAAAATATTAAAGCGGCACTACAAGAAAAATCATATATTAATAATGAAAACTGAAACCTCTAAAAGTAACTTTAAAAGCTCTAAAGCCCGAGAGCTTCCGGGGGCTTTGCCCCAAGGGCCCCCACTTGGCTTCATCCCAGACCTTTATCGTATTGGCTCATTTTTCTACGGACCGGGTCCACCCTTTTGACAAATCCTGGATCTGCCACTGCGTACCGTACCTTTACTAGCACCACATGCATTTGAAATATGCGTGATACATGTATGTTTCGAATGCCTGTATAAGGAAAAAGAAATACTGTGGAATCATCATTGTTCGTGGGGGACCAATGTTCATGGACTTCGTGGGCTCCCTTACCCACGAATTTACTTTCCCACGAACATGTTTTATTTTCCTTTTAATCTTATGACGTTCGCATTATTTATCAATTACCCACGAAATTACGTCCCTACAAACCAGCCAAAATTTGATTACCCATGAACATTGATCCCCACGAATTAAAATGATTCCACAGTAATTTGATGAGCAGTAAGCCGCAAGCTTCGGAACTCGCATGAAAGATAGAACTCACCGTGTACAATGCCACATTAAAGAAATACTTATTTTGTTTTATTGGAATTATTCTAGATAACTAAAAGTATTGCACTGAACAGACAAAAGTTATTGAAACTAGCACCCGCAATTATCGAGAGTTTCAGAAATTAATCATTCTGGGGAAATGCTCAACACTTCGATCAATATACTAAAGTTAGGTAGTTGTTGCAAGTGTATTTTCAATGTAATAGACTAAGAATATCTTGATTTCTCTCTGCAGGAATGATTGTTTTTCAAAACCAGAAAACATTCCAATCACATATGCTAGGGATATATCATCGTTTAAACGAAAGTAAGTCTTTGAATAACCTTACCGCACCTTAACTCTTCTCCGCTTCAAATTTCACAAAACCCCGCGCTAAAAGCCAAATTACGGCCCGCGCGATGTGGTGCACTTGTAGATTACTCTTCACAATGCGACAGAAGACTAATTGAAACTCAAAAACTGGGCTTGTGGAGTAAGGGGAGGGAAGAATCAACATAACTTTCACAGATTTTTTTTAATTCTGTATTGATATAAAATTTAGCTACTGTTGTGGTGGCGGTTGAGGCAATGGGGCATGATATCACGTGGTTCCCACCATCCTCCCACGAGGTGGGGTCTAACTCGGACACCATAAAGCTAACCGCGTTGTTCTGGTAAATATGTCCGAATGCGAGG
>CAJDSM010048772.1:0-13227 GCA_903981925.1 Ostrea lurida | reverse complement strand
TGCAGATGCTTTGAGTCGAGCTGGACTTGGAAGATTGTCCTTGTATCATGGCTAGCTCTGTATCAGCGTACACTGAAATTACTGATGCGCGTTTAGGATGAGATCAAAGCAGCAACCATTGTTGACTGTGACATGCAGATCTTATTTCGGTTATTCAATTGGTTGGCCAGATCAACGTTCAAGTGTACCGCATAGCATACAGCAGTATTTTGATTTTCGGGATACGCTATGTTACTACGATGGCCTTAGTAGTAAAGGGCGAAGCCGTTGTTATTCCTATGTCACTGAGACAGGACATGACATCACGATTACACAAATCGCACTTGGCATATGATAGTATGTTACGAGAGCCCGAGGTGTCATTTTTTGGCCGAATATGTCAAAAGACACATTAGCGTATGGCCGAAACGTGTGAAATTTGTCAAGACACAAAGCCAAATAATGCACGTGAAACTCTGCATCAGCATGTCAAAGGAGCCCCATGGCAAAAAATTGGTGCTGACTTGTTCGAAATACAAGGTCGACATTACTTAGTNCATACAAACGTCATATAGCGAAGTAACATTCAGAATAAAAGTTAGCATCAGAATACAAGGAGGATGCATAAAAATATACAACTGAAATGCAACATTTTAGCAGAGAATTAAGGATGACATGTAGGAAATTAAGAATGGAGATTGAAATGACACAACGTAAAAAGGAATTTAAAATATCCTAAATTAGAATCAAGAATGCAAGAAGGATGCATATAATTATGGCGGTGATTCTTTTGCATAGTGTATACCAAGGTATATGAGGAACGCCCCCCCCCCCTCCGCCCTGTCAGGTATCTAGTGTATACTTTAGAAGCTAAAATATTGTCAGTTACAGCTTGTAGTACGTTTGAAAAGTGTGGTGGTGGTGTGTAGGGAGTGTAGTTGTATAAATCCAAACATGTACACATCTTACTACCCTATAGTATCATTTCGGCTATATAGTGTAACTTGTGGAGTGTACATTATACTTCTCGGAAATAAAGAACTCAGTGTTGCTCTCTTTGTGTAATCGTTTATCTAAGCCTACACTTCTCATTGTAACAATGTATCATTAGTTCCTTGGTTATACATCAAAATATTTAAAAATCTACAGTAACCCCTATACAGCTATGGAGGGTAATTGTGTTCAAAAATCCAAACCTGCAAGCTTGTTAATCCAAACATGTTTAAGAAAACATGGAAAGTGCGAAACGAAATCGAAACGAAGCGAAATATACCGAAACGAAATCCACCGAAACGGAAACCTACTGAAACGAAACATTTAGCAACCACACTTTTTAATCATAATAATTAAAAAAATTGATTGCTAAATATTATATCAATAAATGGCAGTATGGACAAGCAGTTCATGCCCCTATGACAGGTACCACATATAAATGCTATCGCCTCCCTATGACCATTGAGGTTGACTGATCGGACAATTGGTTAGAATCAAACACTGTAGGAAGAAGCCATTCTCTGGGGAAAGTATAATGCAGGAACACGTGCAAATCGTAAAAAAGGGGGGGAGGGGGAAAGCCCAAAATATAAATCTTAGATTATACAAGATGCAATTAGTTTCATTTTAATAAATTACAGATGGGAGGGAGACTACAGGCCGGAAGTAAGGAGGAAACACATGAAACGACAGGAGGGATTTCCCGACGTTAGCTACGCCTTCCGGCAAAAATACAGTTCCACTATTTTTGCACGAAAGACCAATGTAAGCATATACATATACATGTGTGTTTCTATAGTTTGTTTTACCACATAGACACATGAATTTGTGCAATGTTTATATATATAGGAACGTTGCTAAAATGCGGAACAGAAAACGGCGGGGAACTTTAACAAGAACCACAATAATCAATATAGTTAAGATAACACAAACAATCGGACAGTATGGTTTAAATTCACACGCGCTGGCATGTTGGTATAATTCATATTATGTATATCGAATCAGGCGTAGAACTAAAATCAAACTGAAATTCAATACACATGGGTATCATCCTACAAATATAAAGTTCGATATCCAGTAAGTTAATCCTTTTACATTGCAGAATGTTAAGATGAAACTGTTTTACGGCTGTGAACAAATTCTACCATCTTGATGTTAATTGAATTAAAGCATATTTATCCGAATTTTGGTCTTATTTTAGCCATATTGATTATCGTAGTTCTTAAAGCTGACATGATTTCATAAATAGAGCAAGTCCGCCATTATTTTTTGCCAATCCGCCATATTAGTTGGATATTCATTGTTATATTGTCAGGATTTGCAGGGTATATAAGGGGGTGAGCTGTGCTATGCTTCACTTCACACCAGTTCTGATTTACCTGGCCGGAATGACCTCGACAAGTGACACGTACATATTCTATGGGAATAACATTTTAGGAATATCAAGCAGTGCTCAAAAGCACCAACATATATACCGTACATCTGTAGAAAATCCTACAATTTTGAAAAATAAATTTAAAATAAAAAGTTCTGTACATCTGTACATGCAATGTATGCATAGTTTGCAGTAAACATGTCCACCAATAAGCAATAAAACTGGCAGAAATATTTTTACCAGCTATAGATTGATTGAATAGAATAAGCAAATGGCAAAAAAATTCATACCATACATTACTTACTCACTTCAAGCAAATGAAAATACAGAAATATGCACACGAGATGCATACTCGCCTTGAAAACGCATCGAATGCTGCGGACTGACAATTCACCTGGTAATTACCCTCATATTATCTGTAAAGGACCCCGATATATATACGTGTACACTTTTCGAAAATACCAAAGTAGTGGCACAAAATTCCTTGTATTACCATAATCCATGAAAGAAAACGATAAACTCCACTTGTTTTCCTACAAAACACACTGTCTATTCATTGCACAAACTCGTGCCGTGCCGAACAAAAATCTTCAATCAGGGGAAGTATCAAAGTAGAATACTTACCATGTTTAGTGCATACATGTTAATTGGTCGACAGAATTTTGAGATTTGTGAAAGCAGGAAATCATTAGTTCACATAAATTGCAATTGCATAGATACTAGTTATTTTGTGTACTAAGAGAAGAGAGAGAGAGAGAGAGAGAGAGGAGAGGAGAGAGAGAAGAGAAGAGAGAGAGAGAGAGACTACTTGTAAATAGGGAAAAAAATACACAATGCAATTGTCAAAAGAATGCACATTGTCAGATTTACACAAATTAATGGTATAATTTTTTAGTAATGTCTCAGTATCTGAATGATCAACTCACAAAAGCCCTGAAAAATATTTGAATTTTGGATTGACATCAAATATATGTAACAACAAAAGCGGCCAGATTCTTATTTTTCCCCTCATGCATGTTTATAATTTTGTTGGGACAGAGAAAATTACAAATTGGAAAATACATAATTTCAAGGTCTTTTGGATCTATTTAAAAATGAGGAGTATATAATTCCACTCACTTTTACTTAACACGACATTGGACTTGTGTAAATGTTATCAGGCAGCAACGCGTAGATGGGCTTGTCTGTCCCCCTACTTTATTGGAGAATTTACTTTTCCCGTTATCTAACACACAAAGCCATATGTTTGATCGAATGATTTCCTCTCTCCAATTATAAAATAGTAGTGAAAGTTGATCATGACGTTGCTAGGCAGAAGTAAACCTAAATCATTTTCCACCTTGCTTGTCAAGAATTTTAAGGCAATTGTAAAACTTCCCTGGCTGTCCTCTTCCCTTACTATAAAACGAGAGAGAGAGAGAGAGAGAGAGAGAGAGAGAGAGAGAGAGAGAGAGAGAGAGAGAGAGAGAGAAGAGAGAGTCTTCATGTGCTGTGTAAATACACAGAAGAAAAGCTTACAAGCATTCACTAATAATGATATAGATCATTTTGAAAGTTTGGATTGGCAGTATACAGTACTTAGCGGAAACCTTTATTCGTATGCACGAGTTGCATTGATGTTTATATTTTGAAGTCATCAAATTATTGTTTGGACCTAACATATTCAGATGTAAATGCATTGAGATTCTTATTGAAGTGCAAGATATCTAATTATGTATGATAATTCATTGAAACACAATCTCTCTCTCTCTCTCTCTCTCTCTCTCTCTCTTCTCTCCTCTCTCTCTCTCTCTCTCTCTCTCTCTCTCTTAGATGTATACTTCCGATATTGTATGTATAATCATATGTACATTTTGAATCGTATCTGCAATGCATATTATAATATTATAACAGATGTTCGGTGTCGATAACTAAACACATGCATGATCGGATTCCTGATTTCTGTAAACTGCAAAAGCATTCAATTTAGAATTCCACTCTGGACATGTTCCCTGATTGAAAAACATGCTCATTGGCACGAGACAAGTGTACGTGGCGGAGTGACAATGTTTCTGTCGAGATACAAATGGAGTTTATTATTTTGTTCTTGGATTTATCAAGAATAAAGAGAGTCTAGTAACATATTTGGTAAGTGCACACCTCCGGTCCCGATATAGCTTTCCGTATGCGGTACTTTTTTTTGGCGAGCATGCTATGTGCAGTGCATATGCACCAGTATTTTGCAAGAACTGATTGTGAACAAGATCGAAGTATTTTATGTTCTTTGCTTATCCATTCTATTAGTATGTAATTGCTAAATGATTCCGTCGCGATTTTTTAGATGTTACTTGACATGCTAGATGCAAATACTTGCATTACATGCACGTATGCAAGAAGAACTTTTTGCGCATTTTCATCTAAATTATCTAAATTTTCACTAATAATGTTCTATTGATATGTACATAAGTATACTGTAATTTTGAACAATGCATTCATTTTTTAAAACGTGATTTCATTTGTTTCTCATTCCCTATACATTACTATCGGAGGTGTGCACTGGTCGAGTTCAGCTAGAAAATCACTCAGGTGTGACAATAACTTTTGGGGTATATACAGGTGGCGAGAAATAGGCTATCTGAAAGAAATATGGCGGATAAGATGAGAATGTCAGGTATTAAGAAATCATGTCAGCTTTAAATGTCCCTTCCTTTCCGTTTTCTGTTCCAGGTTTTAGCAACCCTCCTATATACACACAATGTTGCGCCTTGTCAATGTTGCAAAAAAAAAATCGATATGCACATATGTGCATACATTTGTCTTCTGAGAAAATTTGTGTACTGGTACTGTACTTTTACGTTTCGTTTTGGTAGATTTCGTTTCGTTCCGTCCCGATTTCGTTGCCCAACATGTAACCATCGTACATGTAATTAATCAATTTCCGCTTTGTTCATTCATTTATGTGTAACTCCTGGGTGGGTAAGTTGTGTTATGTATTGTACTCTTAATCTTGTCAATCGTTTTATATCTTATTTCACAGTTCTTTTCACAGCAATGTATCATTGTTGTCAAAGTTATACGCGTACATCCCTTCAGTAATTCCACTTGTAGTATTTGTAGTTACATATATGTACCTTACAACATCTCATCTGACACGTTACAAGAGATCAAATGTTTGTCGAATTAGATGATTACTACCGAGACCAGACGCAGTGCTTGTATACTTGTTTGAAACGCCAACAATAAATAATTTAGGAGGAGTTACTGTAAATTTCAAATGTGTCAGTGACCGTATATTTTCGATGAAAATCACTGTGAATCGATCAATATTGGTTTATGGACCAGAAATAAAACTAACGAACTCTGGTAATGCATTTTACGAGTTTTTTAATGAATATTTCAGAATTTTCCATATTGTTGGAGCACTCAGAAAATAAAGATATCGAGCTAAAACATTCCACTGTAATGTGAGCTACATCATTCACCTGTTTTTTTCATATCAAAAATAATTTTGAAAAAAAAAAAATACAAGTTGCAAAACAACCTGTCCGTCAAGACTTTAAATACCCTGAATATAAAATATCAATCCCCCCCCCCCCACTTTCAGTGTTCGAACGCCCGTTTTTTATTTATTTATTTTTTTTTTTTTGCTTGTCACAAAATATTGTAGTTTGCCCCTCCCCCCACTTTCTGTGATTTGTTGAAGTTTGCACCCCCCTTTCAAAATCAGTCCTACGTCTCTGCATATAATGCAATAGAGATGTAAGTTTGTGTTCAAAAGTATATAATGTGAATATTAAAGTGTTTGACAATTGAAATTAGATCACGCAAAGGATAATAATGCATGTGAATTTTGTCTTTCGAAAATGAATTCATTTTGGTAACCAGGTTTGAATATTGCATAAATAGGTTATAGATCTATAGAGGTGTCTAGCTTGTAAAACAATGACAGTATATGCAAGATATATATTTTGATTGATATGTTGAACTATAATAAGATGAGAATTACAGGAGGAAACACATACATATTTATGCCCTAACCCCCATTATCCTCATGTGGCCTACATATAAATATAGACCTATTCGGTACTCCCATCCGTGTAAAAACCCCATATCAATCACTATATATAGTACATGTAGAACATACCTACAAAACAGAACAATTTGGAATTATCTGACTGCAAATATACCCCAGTAAGCACATTTTCCGTGAAGACGTGTATTTCATGTAAAAATACAGCGAGAATAGCACACTTACAGTTTATATCATTACTCCTACATGTGAACAAAAAATACAGCTTTTCCCATCCCTGTTGGACACAAATAAACCTGATAAAAGGGTGATCACGTCTGTTCTTCAACGGTGTCTGACATCTCGTATCACAACCCCAATGTCAATTAAAATCAACCGCAGACCCAACGAAAAGGATCATCACGTGCGATTCAGATTTTATTTACTGAAAAGATAACGACATCAAGGGTATATCCGCCGTACAATCCAAGGTGTGTGTGTGGGAGGGGGGGGGGCACTTCGTAATTTTATGGTAGGGATGTGCCGCTGACATTGCAGACCCCCCCACCCTTTCATATATTTTAGATTTGAAAATTGTTATACTTTTCATTATTTTTCTGTTCAAATGGTGACCTTTACCCATATGACAAACAAGATCTGCCAAAAGCTGGATCAAATTAGAAGGCCATTCATATAATTAATTGAGTAAACATTGACCTATTCATATATTTCATGCTGATTTTATATACTTGTCATATATTTCTCCAGTGGAAAAAAGGCTACAATTCCAGCGGCAATCCCTATCTATTGGTATATACATGTAGTAAGTCCCCCCCCAGGCTAAACCTCTTTCAGCTTTGCGGCTTTTAATCCCTGGGTCTAATGAATTCCTGTGCCTACTGCTAGGGCCTTCCCTGGACCTATTAGGAGCGTAAAGCGTCCTAAGACACCTTTGTCGTAGCAGGAACGTTTATAGCTAGCTATAAATGATATGCACGCAGGATCCTGTCCACCTCGAAGAGTTGGCCTTACGGCAGGGGTCTGGGGTAAATGTGCAAATCCTGCATTCTCACCATTTCTGAGACTAAAAACTACTGCAGTAATAACCATTTTCTTCTTCTTCTTCTTTTTTTGAGATCAGACGAAGGACAGCGATTATTGATGAAAGTGTAACTACTTTAGGGTGTTACTAAAAGTCTTCAGGGCCTAAAAAGAGTATCTACAAGTACAAATGAAGTGTTTGAGCGTGATTAATTAAAAATACAGTATTATGTAATGTTATTGATACTGCTTGGTTTCTTAGAACTTTCCAAAATATGTTCTCCGTGTTCTGGCAGACACGAACAGCCCGAAGTAGCAAAATGTAAAGTGTTTTACAATTAGGTTTGTTTGATTTCTCACATTTCGACGTCGTGTTTATTTGACGCAACAACACAAACTGACAACAGCGGATATAGCGCCGTATACGTTGACAGAATCGAATATCGATACGATCAGACATGCATTAAAACCCAGCTCAACTAATCAAAGATTGAAGTCACTGCAAACTGTAACTGGTGTATCTAACGCCATAGATATGGTGAATGGAATTGCAATGTTACAGTAGAAAGATCATCAAAATTAAAGAGATTGATTGATAGAGGGCTTTTTTTAGTCCCCGATGTGCACGCACGTGCGTGTTGGGCGTATAGGGAGCTATGCGCCTGTTTAGTCTAGTTACTCCCTATGAAATCCAGGCTACGACCCTGGACCACACCAGTACAGTTTTCTGTGCAATTATAGGAATCATGCATATAGTAATTTTTCGCTGAACCCATGAAACAAAAGAATGCACGCTTACCGTTCGCGTTCGTTGCAATGTATGCTGAAAGTTTAAGATCTAAGTACTCCTTCAATTGCTTAATATCTGCGCACGCATCGTTGTAAAATTGAAGTCGTGACATTTTCTTAATTTTAATCATTTTTGTGGATTATTAACTAATTTTTGATAATTATAGATAAAAACAGTTACAATCTTAAAAAAAACTAAACTGATGTCCAATGTTATCATATTCAAAGTAAAAGACAGCTTTTCTCGATTAGTCGGTAACAAAGGCGAAATATTTAATGAAAGGAAGTGCTATTCAGGTGACTACCATTCAAACAATATTAAGTTTTAAAAACAAAAGGGTTATTCTACGTCTTCTACAACATTTCTTTGCAATAACTCAATCTGCTAATTAAATTTAAAATATGTTCTTTGATAATACTTACAACGTTCACTGATCTTGTCACGAATCTTCCTGTCTGAGAAGGCGCTGTGTGTGAGGATGTCCAGCTTAGTTTGTCTATGAACGATTGTCATCTCATCGGTCTTCCGGTATATACAGACATCTGTCTCCTCACTCTCCTATAATCCCACAAACAGCAGTATTCTGATATCACGTCACGTGACGCCGTGGTTAGGAAAAACTAAGATCACTGTCCTTCACCAGACACTCCGTAACGAACGAGTACTGACGTCATGTTCGGATATCGTCTGACTTAAACTTGATCTCGTCGTTGTCTACATGGACGATTGCCTCTGGATTTTTGGGTGCAGTAATTCCTTTACATTCAGGTAGGTCTGTAAAGTATCGTTCTCTGATTGCATTGTACACCTTGATGTGAGATTCGTCCTTGACCTTGACGGTGTAGTCATCCACCATCAGAAGACAGTACAGGAGACAGCGTTCATCTGGAGGACGGTCGTGGTACTGACCTGGAATATTACAGTAATGGACGTCATATGATATGCGTGTTATCAATCAAATACTGTACATTGGAAATAAAACTGGACATTATAATTATAGCCCAATATTAGAGGAACATGAAACGATATGAACTGACCACACCTACATCAAAGAAAAGTTTGTAGGCCCTATAGCTTCGTAGATATTGGTTGGAAAATATAGTTATTAGATATTGAAATGAAATTATGTTATTACAACATGCCGCTTTGTACAGAATAGTATGCATTTTACACAACAATGTTCTATCGTGTAACATTAAAAGGTTGTACACTAGCTATAGCCGACCGTATGTAGTATTTTCTATGATATTGAAAAGGGTTAAGGTCAGCGACGTTAAGGAAGCCTGCATTAATATAAGTGCGATAAATCAACGTTCTGTAAAAAATGCACATGTTTGGTTGGTAAATTAAAAATTAAACACAACTGATACATCTATTGTAGTAATGGTTCAACATGCGAGGCAAGGCAATCACATGGTCACATAAAATTTAATCATCACGTGCTTTGAGTCATGTGACCAGCTATATATAGGCATGAGTTTACGATACACTAAAAGTGCATAGCACAAGGGCAAGGAGTTATTAAATTCAATTGTATTCAATGCAAATTTTTGAAACAAATCCTACTTACACATTTTTAGGCAGGGAGACCCAAAAATGTCTGTATTCTTGACAATATAGATATAGAACATATATATATATGGAAACTTTAACTGAATTGCACTCTTTTTACCACCGATTAATTAAGAATTTATTCTAGTACAAAACCCCACCCTGCCACTTTTAAGCAACCAAGGGTTTGATAAGAATGTATACCAAAATATTTTCTTCAAATGTTGACCGCAAGCCCTTATGCTATGCATTTTAAAATGTACATGATATAATTGTCATTTCCCCAACAAAACAACTATACCAAAACTGTATGCCATGACGTCATTTTCATTGTTGGACGTCATCTGGCCTGGAGCATTAGGTACTTTTCTATACAGCCTTGTCAATTTCCTCGGGTTTCTCAACGTCGCTGAGAGGAAAACTATAATGCAGCTAATATGAGCTAAACACGGATATTATATCTACCAAATTTATCATTACCAGCTAAAACGTGGTACGAAAACGGGAAAAAAGTGGAAAATGGAAATAAATTTATTTCCTATACATCAACAATCGGGAAAATATGCTTTATTTTAATCAAAATCAAATGAAAGGAATTTGATTACAAGCAATAAATCAATATTTGTACTTATATATCTCTACACATGTTTACATTCCAAGCTGTGTGTGGTTCATTATGATGCATAGTAGTCTTTCTCCTACGGTAGCTTCCTCTGGAGAAACAGGTATATAGTGGTATTTTCCCCTAGGGGAGATAGGCAATTACACAATAGATCTTCCCCCATAACAGGGTTACAACCACCACACCTTCACGTTTTTAGTTTTTAATTTAGAAAATATATTATGGTCTTTCAGGTTTTGTTCAGCAAATTGATAATAGATCTGAGTATCAAAAGTAATATGCTGTCAAATGTAAATGTCGGTACACGTATTTATCGTGGAGATTTTGTTTTAGAGATATGCATTACGATATCACTGCAGAATGTTAAAAAAAATGAAATTGTAGAAAACAAAAATCAATTTATCCTTTTATTAATAGACAAAGCATTTCCTCCTAAAGTATTACTGGGGTAGACAAGCATAACCATCACCTCATATTCTTTTAATTCAAATTTCATAAAAATCAACATATTGATTGATTGATTATTTGTTTATTTTTTCTTCCCGTTGTGAATACTTCACTCATATCAAGCCGTCACCATTGCCGGTGAAGGGTTACACATTTAGACCAATGCTTAGCACTCATGGTTTTTAACAGTAATGTTTCTTTTGCGTGACACACATGCTGCGATACGGGACCTTCTTTTTTAAGGTCATATTTGAAAGACCCGTGATTCTCACTTCCTAATGCCGGGCTCTTGGCGAAGGAGCAATTATTACCTATTTTAACGACTTGGGTCTGACGCGGCTTGGTGTCGAACACGGGGCTCGAACGTACGACCTCCCGATCACGAGACGAACGGTAAACATAAAAAACAAAACTTTTAAAATATTTAAAGGATAATAAACATTATTATTATATGATTGAATACTTCCTAGCTCTCTGCTTGGCTGAGATCCAACAAAGTAGAAGTCAATAATTCTTAATATTCACCTCCACGTGACACTCCAGGTGAATATTAGGTTTATTGACTTTTTGGATCTCAGCCAACTTGTCACGATCGATCGATTCACGGCTTTACAATTAAAGCAAATAACAGTCTTCAAGATAATTATTGCTGCTTTATCGGTCAAATACGTCGATTTAGACACCTTCGAAGTAAAATATTCACCTCGCCCTTCGGGCGCGGTGAATATTGTACTTCTCAGGTTTTTAAATCATCGTGTTGACCTCACAAACAGCAATAATTGCATAATTTGTTTGTCCCCCACCTCAACACTGCAAAATGGGTTACAAACTAAACAATTTTGTTAGATAGCTTGTGGTCTTCCTAAATGCAATCCGAATAAGAAAAACATAAAAGAAAATTTAACAATACACGCATTTAGGCATTTCAGCCACTCCATACCATTTACTGCAACTAGGTGTTACTGGAATCCCTGCCCGATGATTATAAAAGTATGGATAAATTTTCCTTCAATCATCACCATATATTCAATTCTATTGTTAGTTTGCTTTGGGGGGGGGCGGCGAGGTTGTTCGTTTGTTGGTTTCTTTTTGTGTTTTTCGTAACAGTATATTTCAAAAGAAGAAATACTAGTAATGCATTTTCACTATATGACCATTTCAGTTAGTCTTTTATCTATATGCCTATGAGTAGAAAGAGGATATTTCTAAAGAATTGCTTCAATTAAATAAACATAAAATGAAATGAATAAAAGGTATGCAAAGCATGATATATATTGATATTCCGTCGCGTTTTATTTTTATAAAAGATATTATCCATGAATCAGAGAGAAACGCACAGGACTAACATTTTCACTCTTGAATAATTTTATTACACATTATTCTGAAATTGTATATAAACCTTAAAAGTAACAACCTGTCCATTGTCCACATAGACCACCTGAGGAGCAGCGCCCAGCAATAAACAAATGAGGAATACATCCATTATTTCAGTACTTTGATTAAGATTAAATAAGAATTAACACCTATGAATTCATAATGTAATCATTATTTCTCCTGTGGGGGCCTTATGACAATTTGAGCTCTGAGTATTTAAGCTTTCTTGTGCGCTACAATACAGAGGACAGCGCTCGGGGACAGGCTCGTTTATCGCTTATAAAGGCATTCCAGTGGAACAATTCCATACAAAAAGGCAAGTTCAACATGTGTCAAAACGTAATCATAATCCAAAACATATACATAATCGAGGTGTAGGGCAACACGGACCTTTCCGAACAAAAGCGAAGGTTAGGATCAGTGCCATCGGAGGAGCAAGCAATCCCGCGCTGACCCGGTCCACCCGCCGCTGAAAGCCCTTATCGAAATAAGTAAACGAGATTACCCGTAGTCAAATCTAGTAGGGAAAATGACAGTCCTAACAAAGGGTATGAAACAATCAGTCAACATTGACTTAGTGATATTTTGTAATCGCAAAACGAGGTCATTATAGCGACCGTAGAATTTGCGAAATGAATACTTTAACGAGATTCGTTTTGAACCTGCAGCAATCAAACTTTTTTGTAAGTAGTTGGCCTCGCCGTTTAAAAGTCCGCAGTACGCATACATGCTCTTGCGTATCGAATCAACTGGGAATAATACCACACCATAAGCCAGATGATAGTGGTATATTACTACAAATAGAAAAGGAAACAGTTCGCCACCGATTGCAAAGTCAAAGTCATCACCTTATCATATAATGTTTGTCAGTCTGCCCATTAGAGTTCATGTTAAAGTAAAAACGTTAAATACATTAGTGTTATCTAGAAATACTACGAAACAAACTCCAACAGTTTTAAATATGTCAAATCCTTTCCCAGTCGATGTTCAAGGGAATTTAATGCCACATCAAGCATAAGTCTTCCACGTGCAAAGCGAGACGCGGCTCAGGTAAAACTGATGTTTGT
>CAJDSM010048771.1:0-19092 GCA_903981925.1 Ostrea lurida | reverse complement strand
TGACAATGTGAATAAATCATGATTAATTCTAGTGCCAGGGCGGTATAAATGACAAATTGAATAAATCATCTTCAATTCTATGCACGGTAATAATGACAATTGAATAAAACCACTTCTAATTCTATAATTATCGCGTATAATGTACAATTGAATTAAATCACCTCAATTCCTATGCATCGGTACAATGGACAATTGATATAATCACCTCAATTCTATGCATTACGGTACAATGACAATTGAATTATATCGCGTATAATATGAACAATTGAATAAATCATATCAATTCTGAATGCACGGTATAATGACATTGAAATAATTCACTCTTATTTTATTACGCGGTATAATGACAATGAATAATCCACCCTAATTCTTATGCACGGTATATGATGACAATTGAATAAATCTTATCCAATTATTATGCACGGTATAAGACAATTGAATAAATCAATATCAAAATTTATACGGGCGGTATTAATGACAATTGAATAAATCAACCCTAATTCTTATACGGCCCGGTATAGATGACAAAATTGAATAGAATCATATCAATTCTATAACGCGGGTAAATGACACAGTTGAATAAGATCACCTAATTCTTGCACGGTATAATGAACAGATTGAATAAAATCACCTATTCTAATGCACGGTATAATATGACAATTGAAGTAAATCTTTATCAATTTCTATGCACGTATATGACAATTATAAATCATATTGTCGCCACGGTCCGCTTACTGAGTACAGGTAAGCATTTTAATCCCCCGTGCAGAATCCCTGATGTCGGCAGTTTTTTCTGAAATAGAAGGTGATGATTGAATATAATGATTAAGAAATTGGATTAATCAAGGGGCAACCCGTTGTACAGTTCACTGTAAATTCTACAAAAGCCTCGATTTAGCTTCATGAAGCATTAAAAAAAAAAACGCCAACCAATTGGGTTTGAACAAAAAATGAAATCTTCACATGGGCGTAAGGAATCGGGGGGGGGGGGGGGGGGGGGCAATTTGCCCCCAATGTATTTTTCAAACCCCATCCCCATCACCCACCCAAGCTATATTGAATTACTAGTTTAAAGTGGTAACTGAAACAGTGTTTGTGTGTCTTTTTTTCCCCTTCAACAATTTACTCTTGTCAAATTTAGAAAGTGTTGCCCATCAATCATTCAAAACAGAAGTAGTGTGTAATTCGCCTATTAAATTATTCTTTATTTCAATTTAATGCTTGTCAGCGATATTTTTTTTTAAACCCCCCCCCTCTTCAGCAGCAGAGCAGGTGGGGTAAATGTGCCCCCCCCCATTTTTTAGGCTTGTCACATCTTAAGAAGTTGCCCCCCCCCTTCAAAAACAGTGCTATGCTTATAGCTTCAATTTCAAAAGAAGTCCATAAATTTAAACTTCCTTCAGCCATGAAATAACTATGGCAGACAAATACCCTGTAATAGCATTGAACTCTTTTCAGGAATAGCAGGCCTCTGCCAGTTTGATTACTCCAATCAGTGGTCAATCTTTTTCAATCAAAGAACAATGTAATCGTGCCGGAACAAGTGGGTTATTTCAAAAACCTAGCCTCGGCGCGCAAAGCGCGGGCCCTCGTCAGATGTGAAATAACCCCTTACTCAATTCTATAAAATAGGAATGAGATACAGCGGGTATAATGACATGAATAAATCAACTCTGATTCTATGAGGACTGCCGGTATAAAATGACAATTGAATAAATCATTCCTCACTTCTAATGCAACGGTAATCATGACAATTGAAATAAATCATCTCAATCTTTCTATGCACGGTAATCATACAATTGATAGATAAATCTATCTGATCATATATTTCTTTTGTCTCCACTGCGAACGCCGGTACTAGTAGCGGATGGATCTAGAAATACAGGGTTCGGGTTAGGAATGAATATAACTGGAACGTTCTATATTTCTGCTGAGAGTTCGGGAATTTAAGAGAGCTGCGCCTCCAGGCGGGGGAACGTCGGTGAGTGAGACTGGCCGAGATTCACTGGAAATTAAATTAAAAGATGTAGGAAGCCACCCAAGAAAGAAAATTGTCACGGGAAGCGAGTTGCCCAAGGGCAAAATAAATTCAATTTCTTGCACTGGTATATTAATGACAATTTGGAGAAAAATCCAAAACACTTCTCAGAAAAATTCTATGCACGGAGCTAGATACTCCTGACGGTAATTAATGAACAATTGAATAAATCAACCTGTGCCTCATTGTTCTGAACATGCAGGGCAATGACGGTTATAAACTGACTGGCATCGATCAAAAAAAACCAAACTCAATACTTTTTGAATCTGTAACATGGTATTTATACCGTGCATAGAATTGAGTTGATTTATAGAGTAATTCAATTGTCATCATCTTACTGTCTCGATTTGAATCAATGCGAAATATAATTCCATATAACGTCACAAAAATCCTGATAAGTAGGAGTATCTCCCTCATTATATTAAGACTGTTTCGGCCTTTTGTACAATATTCCCCGTTTTTAAATTGTCCTTGGATTTAACGAAATTGTATTTTCAAAATGTAGCTCTTACAATGTACCAAAAATAAGTATCACATATTTTCATTTCGTATTATGAGATAAATCAGTTTGTTATTTCACCTTTCATCCAATAGTAGTGACTCCGTTTTAAGTATAAGCGACCACTTAAACCGTTTAAGACAGAACAATGTACATAGTTACATTGAATCCCTATCCAGTGTGTACAAGCTGCATCTTGTGGTATGTAAAAAGCATACACATTTCCTTATATCGTAGTTTGCTACAAATTTTAGTGTATGGCATTTATTTTCATTGTAAAATTGTACTTATTGTCTGATTCATGTTATTTCTTATACACGTAAGTCATATGTCTTATATTTTCTACTGAAATAAAACGACACAGGAAAATGCTTTTTATTCCTTACTGTTCAGATTTTCCGGTTTGTTTAAACAATTAATGCCTTATTAATTTTTGCACCCGCTACAGGATCGACTACTTCATATAATCCATAATTGATTAATTCACACTCATTCATACCTCTTGAATATATAACCTTTTCCTAATATAAAAACAAAAACCGCACACAGTGTACCGAACACGTGCTATATCACGTTCGTTTCAAGAGAAGGGAAGTGAAATTTCGTCCTCCGAGAACACAACATACAGGGACCATCTCGCCCTTCCGAGAACACGACATACAGGACATCTCGTCCTCCGAGAACACAACATACAGGACATCTCGCCCTCATCAAACACGACATATAGGAAACCACATTGCGCTGACAGACAAGCAGTGAGTGGGGCGATTTCGGTGAGTACATTTCATTTTTTATTTCTATAAAAAGAGCAACAAAAAATAATGCTTGTTTATGGACCTAAGCGGTCCTAATCTCAGATTCGATCCTTCATGCAAACTATCTGCATACACTGGCTCCACGCTGACTTGCTGGATAATTATTTAGCACACGTTGATATTCAAAACATTAGCACTCTTGCTATCATTTGGCTTAGACGAAGTCTTGTCAATACCATCCATGTTACTTCACAAAGTCAGACTATTCGAACCTAGCTTACTGACGAATCTTCTTATTTAACAATTTTAACAGCGTTTTAGACATTTGCTTTGGAAGGAATATCTGCAATGGTAGCCTCAGATAACGCCCCATGAGTTGTACGACTTTAAAGATTGGCAATAAGTGGAATGAAAAGGTGAAGACAACAGAGATCGATTTCATAAAACGATGCAAGGAATACAAAATAAAGAGTTGGGCAAACAAGGACTCTTGAACACACCAGAGGAGGGACCAGGTGTCAAAGAGGAGTAGCCAGGTGGCTAAGAGGAGTAAGCATCCCCTGTCGACCGGTCACATCCGCTGAGAGCCTTATACATGTATCTCAAACAGGTAAACAAAGTAATCCCAAAGTAATCCGGAGTCAAAATCAGTGTGTAAAGAATTTCAATTAGGATATCTCTAGTTCTAGTAATACAAAATTCAGACCGAAGCACATGACGTATAGAGCCAGCGAGGCTTAGGAAGTCCTTTTTGAGAACAGGATCGGGATTTCCTCATGCCAGATTCTCACGTCGGGACGACTAAAATCGTTCTTAGCCACTACTCTGGAGACTGTAGACAACGACCCACGATTTCACTGGTGCCAGTTTAACGAATCACATTGAAAGCAGTCATGGCTGTTCCAACATGTGGACTGACAAAAATCTAGGACAAGTTGGTATATCAATTATGATCCTACAACATTTAATGTAAACGTACGTTGTAAATTTTTTTCTACATCCATTGTACTGACAAAACAGAACATGTACATAGCGATTAGAATGTTTAAAACGTGCTAACTGCACTTCTCCAAAGTAAGTCGATTTGCGCCATGGGAAAATTTCATTGACGTTCCTGATCTGAGTGTAGTGACAATAGTTTTAGAATTTTTAAAATCACTTTTTAAAAAAAACAATTTTCACCGTCACAGATATATCGAATTATTGCTGACTGTTGCAAATAGACAAAAACACATGGATCTGATTGTGTTCTTTATTGTGTGGTGCTTTTGGCTGCGGTGATAGTTGCGGGGGCTACCGAGGGCTGTCCCCAAATATGAAATATAAATAACGGCCAAAATATGGCAAATCACGCACTGGGTTCAATGCGTGAACGTCATAAAACAAAGATCCAAAAATTGAAATGTCAACATAAAGTTCAAATACACAGAACTTGAAAATTCGGCACACATTCAATTATGGAGATTCCTCCATTTGCGTCGAGATGCGACGGTAGACGCTACTTCCTAGGGCCATTAAAGTCCAAGGGATGACCAGGGCGAAACTACATGGATGGATGTTCATAGCACTACAACCGCCACCAGTGGGGAGCAACTAACCATGGTGACGGCGGCAGAACCTCAACACAAATGCTCACCGCAGTCCAAGGCTAAAAATCCAAATTATAACTTCCAATTAATTGCTAAATTGCTCCCTCTAAATTGTTACAGAACGGGTCGTTGCCCCAATTGTGACAAATGCACACCATCTACATGAAATAACTTACTTGGTTTTTGTTTGAAACTGTAGATGCCTAATATTATGCTCCACCTCCACACGAAATTAACCTGATTGCTTCCTCATTAACCCTCACCCGCGTCATTATCCTTTAGAGCTGCAAAACCTTTAATCTATATCAATTTAGTTTACCAATATGACCTACCATTAAGTCAAATGCTGTCTGATGTGTTTCATAGCCATTGTTAAGCCGTTTTTCACACACTGATTTGACTACGGATTGTTCAGTTTACCTGATCTAGACTATGGGCTCACGGCGGGTGTGCCCAACTCTTGTTTTTGTATTCTACTTAGGACTTACGAGATTGATCACTGTTCGTTATCTTTGCCTTTACATTATTACTGCTATGTTATTGCAATCTTACATGTGCTCTTTTGACATTTTCAGAGAAAAATATTTTCATCTTCATAACACACATAAACTATGACAGATGAGGAAACAATGAAAAGAAAAAGTTCAGTCCCCATTGACAGAGGTTGGGCGTGGGTGATTCTTGTTGGTGAGTTGTTATTATGCAGTGCGTTTCAAAAGACGTTACTGTAAATAAAGGAAAACGGTACTTTCAAAAGAACCATACAAAAGGCGAAGTATAACAGTTGTGCAAACGTAATCATAATCCAAAAAACATTATACAAAACGAGTGTAGGGCAGAACGGACCTCCGACAAAGCGAAGGTAGGATCAGGTGCCATGGAGAGTAAGCATCCTCTGCTGTACGGTCACATCCGCGTGAGCCCTTAGTCGAAATAAGTACGGATTACCCGTAGTCAAATCTAGTAGGAAAATGACAGTCTAACAAAGGGTATGAACAAATCAGTCACATGTAAAGGCAAAGATAACGAACAGTGATAATTCGTAAGTCAATATAATACAAAAACAAGAGTTTGGGCTCACGGCCCTGGACCAGAGGTGGGATCAGGTGCCTGGAGAGTAAGCATCCCTGTTGACCGGTCACACCCGCCGTGAGCCATAGTCCGATCAGCAAACGGAACAATCCGTAGTCAATCAGTGTGTGAAAACGGCTTAACAATGGTATGAAACCATCAGACAGCATTTGACTAAATGATAGTCATATTGATAAACTAAATTGTTATAACGACCATAGAATTTAGAAATGCCGCCTTTAAACGTGACTGTTGAAACCCCTGTAAACAACTTGTCTGTAAGATGCTTGCTCGATTCAAAACTGATCGTACGAGAACAAGCCTTGCGTATCGAATAAGTTGGAGAACATACACACCTATGCAGGTGATGATGGAATATTGTACATAATATGGGAAGTTGACGATGGAGAAGCTGAAATCGTCCGTTTGTCATAAGTTGAGTAGTTAGTTTGCCGTTAATGTCAATGTTCAATAAATATCAAGTACGAAGCAACATGGAAGACTCTGTGGTGTCCTTATTTCTAGTTCGTTGGGTATATTGAATCGACATATTGAATGAAAATTATTTTTATTGATGGATAAAACATCGTCAATATATCGAAATGTTGAATTAAAAGGCCACCGCTAGAGATTTCTTCTTTTCATGTAGAAGCTTTTGAATGAATTAAACATATGACTTAGTGATAATTTGTAAATCGCAAACAAGTCATTATAGCGACCGTAGAATTTGCGAAATGATGACTTTAACACGAGATTCGTTATAACCCTGCGCATCAACTTTTTTTGTTAGTAGTTGGCCTCGCTTTAAAAGAATCCGCATACGCATAGCATGCTCTTGCGTATCGAATCAACTGGGGAGATATAACACACCATAAGCAGGTGATGTGGTATATTACTACAAGAAAGAAGGAAAGTCGGATTGCAAAGTTAAAGTCATCAACGCTTCAATATAATGTAGTTGTCAGTCTGCCATTAGAGTCAATGTTAAGTAATATATCCAAATATGCAGATATGTCAGATTATGTGGTGTCCTTTTTATCGAGTTCTTCGGGATATATCAAATGGACATAATTGTGAAAATTGATTGTTAATTGATAACACTCATCTATATCCTATATGTAAGTTGAAGGACACGGCAAGTTTTTTGTTTTTATCCCGTAAACGTTTCTGTACAAATTCTGCTTATATGAATATAAAAATAAGTCTGCCAGTAAGGGGGCACAATTAGTGCCATAGAATACCATACGGATTGTTGGAAGACCTGGTTCCAAGACTTACATAAATATTATCTATAAGAAACCCAAGCATGCTCTTAAATATACTTAGAGTACTTGTGTGGGCAACCAGAGGTTTTCTAACAATAATTGATGTTTGTTTCCAAACGACTAGAAATTCGTATTTTCAAATATTCTCAAAGATCATGCTGTTGACTGCAAAATTGTAAATGTTTTAGATTACAAAAAAAAACCAAGAAAGTATGATTCTGAAATGAATTTTCACAACAAAAATTAGTTTTTTAAATGCCGAATAATTTGATGAATTGTGTCGTGTTTTTCTTAAACAACAATAAAGTGATATTTTCTTTTCCAGCTAATTTTCTGGTTGTTTTTCTGATAATTGGTTTCATCGCCTCGTTCGGGATTTTCTTTGCTGAGTTTATGAGTGAGTTTAATGCGCCAGCCTCCAGCATTACTATAGCGCTGTCTCTTCAGACCATAGTTTTCAGTTTCTCTTGTGAGTATTGGTGGGATTATAATTTGCTGTTTGCAACAAATTACGCTCTGGCAAAAACAAAATTACTGAATAGAATTAGGCGTTCGAATTATGATATTTGGACATTTTTCATGCTAGAAGAACAATTTCGACTAAACATAACCCTTTCTATTTTCAGCCCTGTTTGCCTTGAATATCGGGTCACGTCTGGCATCCGCTCGGACGTATATCATCGCCAGTGGCTTCTTTGCTTGTTCGGCGTATTTGATAAGTGCAGTAATGCCAGACATATCCTATCTAATTCTCTCTCATGGCCTGATATTTGGTACGTAGATCGCATTATAAAGGTAATTCGCAGCATTATTATATGAAAAGGTAAAGATAAGGAACATTGATCAATCTCATAAATCCTATAAGAAACACAAAACAAGAGTTGGGCAAATACGAACACTTGGACATACCAGAGGTGGAATCAGGTACTTAGGATGAGTATGCATTCCATATCGACCGGTCACACTTGCCGTGAGCCATACATCTCGATCAGGTAAACAGAGTAAACTACGTCAGTCTCATAAGTTCAAACAATTTTCAAACTTCAAAGTTACCTGCTGAAATAATGTTGTGTTGAGAGTGGTATTTAGTTTTTTCCTTTGTTTTTGTTTTCTTTCTGTGCCTTTGAGAATTTTTCATTCATATTGAGACATTACTAGTATTTGGTAGTTCCATAGATTTAGATCTATGCTTTGCGAACTGGGTTACCACAACTGGGTTGTAAATGTTATAAAAGGAAGAGGAAATGTAAGCAATGATAAAATGAAATACCAATCATATCTCCAAACACTTATCGTCAAATTACAAATATGGATGGATACCAAACAATCATTTCTAATTATTTTCTATACTTTTAATCCAGAATGAAATAAATGAAAAGAAACTCTGTATGCAGAACTGAAAATAACGAACAGGGAATAATTTCTTGAAATAAAAAAACCCCACCAAAGATGGTATTAGATATTCTAGAAGAGTAAGCTTCCCCTGTTGACCGGTCACATCAGTCTTGATCCCTCTATCCTGATGAAGAGAAACCCACGGTGTGACAAGAAAGGCATAACAATTGATACTAGTGTGTAACTCGTCAGACAACAGTGATCTCATTTATTAATTTCCAAAATGCTGACTGTTGATAGGTCTATAATATCATATGTAGATATATACTTATGAATATTTTGAAGGTATTGCCTATGGATTTTCGTATGGTCCAGCGCTTGTAATCCTTGGAAGATATTTCGACAAGAAACGAGGAATTGCGTCAAGCCTTGGTAATACAGGCGCAAGCTTTGGTAGTTTGATACTTCCACCAATCATAAGGGTTCTCTTAAATCACTACGGTCTGAGAGGGACCCTTGTTGTGGTTGGTGGGATCCATCTTCACCTCTGTGTGGCGGGAGCTTTGATGAGACCCATAGCATTCTATGAAGCAAGAGAGAGAAAGTCTGATGGACACTCCACAGAAATGACATCCACTGAAATTTGGTCGACTACCCAGGGCACTGAAAGTCGTCGAAAAAATATTCTAACTTTGAAAAGTAACACATGCTCGAAGGAAGAAAGTTGCTCTGAGAATGAACAAACTAATATTACAGATGAAGAGAAATCAGTTGAACCAAAGTCTAAGGAATGCTTTCGTTGTATGAAAAATAGAATAGGAGAACAAAATCTCTGCAATCATTTGATAAACTTCAAAATTTTGCGAAATCCGTTATTCAGGATGTGGATCCCGGTATGCTTTCTAGCAATAATTGGATGTGTTCAAATAGTCATTTTCATACCTCCACATGCAAGAGATCTTAAAATTTCAGATAACAATATCATCCTTTTGGTGGTGATTGTAGGAGCTTCGAACTTGATTTCAAAGATTCTATTAGCATTCCTTGTCTACTGCAATGTCATGTCGAAACATAATTTGATAGCTGTATCACTGGTGATAACAGGTGCTTGTACCATGCTGATTTCGTTCTACACGGACTTTGTAACAATGGCTGTCCTGTCTGTGATATTTGGCGGTTTTGGAAGCGTGTACTTTGGTCTTTTCCCCGCGGTACTAGTGGATTTCGTTGGACTAGAACATATCTCTGGTGCGATGGCAATAAACATGTTAATGCAAGGATTAGGATTATCCATATCAAATCCCATTCTAGGTAAAAAGACATAGATAAAGAGAAAGCTTTCACTTCTCTTTTAAATTTTCATATCGTACCCCAACCTAACTCTATTAAATTACGAAATACTAATTCTACTGCTCGTAAGTAATTTTTCAAGTACTAATTAATGATTAAGAATGCTCTATGCTTGCAGGATTTTTAAGGGACACTACAGGAACGTTCTATGCTTCTTTCTATCTGATGGGGACAACTCTCATTTGCAGTGGGGTCATTTTATTTCTCGGACCTTTATGTTGGAAAAAAGGAAACTTAAGGATCGAGAGTGAAACATTACCCAAGAAATGATGATTATATGAAATTAATAAATATATGACAACAAAATTGTTATTTTCAGTGAAATATTGTTTTACGTCGCGCTTGAGAATCTTGGAGTGCGACATATAATAGCACGTTACATTATACATGGGGGAAAATAAAACATTTCTGTACATGATTTATTTCCAATATGTTATTTCCAACATTTTACCTTGCAGCCTCCAAATTTTGTAAGAGCATTTCTAACATACATATTTTTCTATTACAATTTACCTTCAAACATTTTTGAAGCCCTACTTTACCTGAAAGCTCACATCTTCAAAATCTGGCTGCTTAAGTAACCATGTAAGAATGCCAGTCAATTCAGTTGATTGATGTATATTGTTTTACGTCCATCTTCAGAATATTTCACTTACAAATATACGGTACCAATTTTGATACACCAGATGCGCATTTCGAAAAATTATGTCTCTTCAGTGATGCTCATACCAAAATGGTGGAAATCCGAAACATGTAATTAGAAATTTGAAAAGCTGAATAATGGAGTGCCAAAGACTGAATCCAAATACGACAAAGGATCAGAGCTATGCCTAAGGGAGATAATCCATAATTTTGAAATAAATGTCTAATGTTACCACTGCAATTAAATATACATCCGTATTTTCAAGCTAGTAACAAAGTACATATGTAGACGCCACCATTGCTGGCGAAGGGCTGCTTTAGGCCTGTACGCGGCGCTTATGGCCTTTGAATAGGCAGGGATCTTTATCGTGCCACACCTGCTGTGGCACGGGACTTCGGTTGTTGCCCCACTTAGTTGTGGCACGGGACTTCGGTTGTTGTCCCCACTTAGTTGCATCTTACGACAAACACGGGGTATTGAGGACCTATTCTAATCTAGAGTTGAGCAAACATGACACTGGAAACACCAGAGGTGGGACCAGGTGTCTAGGAGGAGTAAACATCCCCTGTCAACCGGTCACACTCACCGTGAACCCATTGTCTTCATCAGGTAAACGGAGTAATACGCAGTCAAAATCAGGAACAAGTAGCTTGCTTCGATTAAAAAACTGATCAAACACAGAATAAGTGTTTGCTTATACATATAAACTGACTTCCCTGAACACACTGTTAACTAAACTATTATTTCTTGTGACCTATGATATCATATCTGATAATGCTGGCCACTTGACGAAGGAACAATCACTACATAATGACTGTATCACGTGTCTTCCATTAACCAGTGTGTTCCTAAGGTAGCAAAATCTTTATGAAGATATATGTGTGTTTCATTAAATTCGATTGCTACACAAGAGTGTGCCTGCGTCCCAATAGGATTATCTATTACGATATACGCACAAATCTTCAAAATGCACATAGTTACTTAAGAATTACCACTACGTGCTTTAAACGCCTTACATTTTTAACGCCGCTCTGAGATAGAAAATCTAACATGTGCACTTCCGGTTGCGAAACAATTGTTCTAACCACTTATCTAGCGCGACCGCAGAAAAGTAGTTCAATCGGAAACCTTTTCACATTACACAACATGTATATACTGGTAGGAAGAATCAGACTTTTCTTTAGTGTTTTCATTGTGTGGCCGCTTGTCTCTAGTATGGCGATGCGTCATAATTCAGAAGACATGTCGAGAAAGTATTCATTTACTCATTTAGATAACAATGGCTTCAAAAGTAACAAAAGTCCACCCAAAATTAAACTGGTCCCCATGAGGTAGTATCCACCCACGTAGGAACCAGTCTCATCTCGTATAAGTCCTGAAATTAAAGAAAGGATACTTATCTATGAACAAATAAATAAATATTCAACATCAAATCGTCATACATAATTCTGACAAATGAAGATAACAAAACGTGATCGATATCATAAATCTAAAACAAAGAATAGGACGATGACAGGCCCCTAGACATACCGGAAGTGGGACCTAAAGGGATTATAAATGATGAATGTCAATCCACTTTCTAGACTGACTCGTGTTGTTTCTGATTTGGACCTCATNGGGGATTATAAATGATGAATGCCAATCCACTTTCTCGATTGACTCGTGTTGTTTCTGATTTGGACCTCATTAATTGATGGGCATTAAATGGACACTAAAACTACAGTTTACATTATTTATACACATACCTATTAACGTGGACGTAATTGCAATTGACAATCCTCTGGTGACGGTTGTCATGGCCAGTCCATGGGGAAGATTTTCCAAGCCTACAAAATCTACTACTAAAACATTAATCAAGGAATAATAAGTTCCTCCAAATGCCGATTGGGCTATGCTGAATATAGTCAAGGATACAAAGTCATTGCAAAAGGATGCCATGAAAAATACGATGCCGTTTGCGATCATTGCTATCGTCATCATGTGATGCCTTTGGAGCTTTTTGTTGTCAGCAATAAACACGAACAAAAATCTTCCCGCCAAATCTCCTCCCGCTGAAATTGTGACGAGGTAACCAATCATATTTGATTGCAGTCCTTGGTCTTTTGCGAATGGTGCTATGTAGGTAACTGCGACAGAACAGCCGGCTGTTACCAGTAATGATGACGTCATTAACAAAATAAACTTAGGATCCTTAAGTAGTGAAAAGTTGAATAATGTGAATAAAAACCGGATACAACAATTTCTGTCCTTCTTGATTCTCACAGAATTGGAATCTGAGTCATTCTTTAAATTTGCCGTGTTAATCTTCTCCATAGACATAGTGCTTCCGATGTCAATGGAACTTCCAAATAATTCTATGGATTTTACTTCACCATTCGTCACGCGACCAGACTTCATATTTCCACAAGAATTTGATTCCCCATGACGATTAAAAGGTTTATTAAGCGAGTGATTTGAGCTGGTGGACATGTTTTGCTTCTCATGCTCTGTATCTACACCGCCATTTTTTTCATTTGGCAAAAGAAATTTCTCATGAGCTCCATCTTCGTCTGTTTTAATCAATTCTTCCTTTTTGATGACATTAGTAAGTCCTCTTTCAATAGGTTGCATGAGCAGCCCAATGGGTAGAAAATGGAGGAATATTCCTCCTGTAATTACAAGAGTGCCCTCCAGTCCATACTCATCAAACAAGAAAGTTAGCAGTGACGGCAATGCTAAACCTCCGAGGCTTCCTCCAACATTGGCAATGCCATTCGCCATTCCTCGTCGCTTTTCGAAATATTTCCCGACCATCAACATGGAAGGTAGATGAGCACACATACTGGACATGGCTGCAAGGAGAGAGTGATTGTTTATGCACACAATAACATAACATCAGGAAAATTAAAGCACGTAAGAAATTTGAATAAACAATAAAAGACCTACTGCAATACTTTCAAACACCACGCAGTAGCCTAGTGGCCAGGGACCTTTCGCTTTGCAACCGAAAGACCCGGGTTCGATTCTCGATTCTAACAACGCCATAGACCTTGACAATGACTGTGCTTTCATCAAATGTCCGGCATTAGAAATAAAATTCACCGGAATTTATAAAAGGTAGTCCTGTGTCGCATCAGGCATAGCGTTAAAGAACCCTCATTGATTTATGCATAGGTCATAATTTGTAGCACGTCTGGTTACGTTTCATGTGTGCGGAAAAAATTATTGAAGGTCACGTAAACAGCATAACAATTGGGAGGTCGTTTGTTCGAAACCCGCTTGTGTCAAAACCGCGTCAAATATAAGGTAGTGATGTTCGTGCCCAACCTCGCATTCGAAATGAAATATCAGGTTTTTCTTATTATGACCTTAAAGCTGAGGTCCAGTGCAATGGCAGGCATTGGCACGCGCTAATGAGCCCTCGTAAACACTGCCACGACCCTGAGCCTAAATTTGTGGTACTTCACCAACAACTGGTGACGTCTCTACTTGAGTGAAAAATTATCGATGGGACGTAAAGCGGCCAACCAATGAAAACACGTTCATTAATGTTATTGAACAAATGTTTCGTTTAGATATGTGAATACATTCGAATAATTTACCCACAATAAACATACCAAATAAAAAACTATGTGTGAAGAACAGAACCCCCGCAGAAGGAGCGAAGGCGTTTCCAATGTTAGCGGTCAATCCAACGATCGCTGCCGACATGACCATAGTTCTCTCTGTAAAATGTCGAGTTCCAATCCCCATTACAATTATCGCTGAAAAAAAGTATATGAAAATTAAACGTGATCATAACAAAACCATCAGCAATTATTTTACTATTTTACCCCCCCCCCCCCCATCGTCGTAAATAAATAGCGATAAAATGCAGTTAGGGGTATCGATCAAGCCAAAAATGTTTAATGATTTATTTGAATTCCTTTGCTTCCTTTTTCCAAAATATGAAAGAACTGACAACCATCGAAATAGTCACTTAGTAGTAGTATCCAAGGTACTTCAGCAAACAAAAGTTTACATTGATATCAACTATACTCACAGTCAATGTGAGTTACAATGATCTGATTGAACAGAACTAACGTGAAGTCATAGATACGCAAAGCCAGCGCGTGTTACAATTATCTGATTGGACAGAGCTAACGTGATGTCATAGATACGTACAACCAGCGCGTGTCACAATGATATGATTGGACAGAACTAAAGTGATACGTGATGTCATAGATACTCACAGCCAATGCGTGTAACAATGATCTGATTGGACAGAACTAACGTGATGTCATAGATACGCACAGCCAGCGCGTGTTACAATGATCTGATTGGACAGAACTAAAGTGATACGTGATGTCATAGATACTCACAGCCAACGCTTGCTACAATGGTCTGAATGGACAAGACCAAAGACAGTACCGATGAACTGGCATTGTACTTTCTTTGATACTGTACGAAAAAGAGTCCAAAGGATTTGAACATTCCTAGGATAATGAAATACTCCGAAAAGCATGCTGCAAGAAATTAAAACAAGTAACAAAACATGTAAACATTCAGCTTCATGTGGAAATTTATCAAGTGCACGTAGATATTAGGAATCGAGAAAAAATGGGGCACAGTCATTTAAGAAGTAAATAGCAGTTCACCAATTCATCATCTAGAATTACTACTAAAAAGCCTATAAATATTATTAGTATCTTATTAGAACCCCTTTTTTAGAAAGCATGTAACTAGATTTATCAAATATGGATAAATGCATTTGGTAATTTGGGAAAGAAATGCCTTCTGTTAGAATGATTCAGGATCAAATTTCATTGGCCATTCCTGAACATATGGGGCAGTAACTTCCTTTTGATTCGTCCTTTTCAAAACCAGACGAGATAGATTCTCTCTCACCATATCCTATGATTTAGCTTCTAGATAAATTGTCAAATTATCACCTTACTCAAATGCACGATTTAGCAGCTGGTTCAATTTTTCAAGTTTCACCTCATTCAATTCTTTGCAGTTTTCGTATAAATTGTTTTCTTTGATGAATAAAATGGCAGATAGATTGCATTAAGGAAAGGTATGGTTTTGTTTTAAATGCATCAGTAGAATATGCATTTTGCATCGAACTACACGAATATGTTTTTTGAATAATGTTTATTCATACAATTAGCAACACTTTGTAGATCATAGGAATACAGCATACAATCATTTACAGACCACAATAGTAAATAATTCGCACACGAGTTACATACCGTAGAAATTCGAAATTCACCATTCTTTACATACAACAATGATACATAATTCATAATTAATACACACTACACAGATTCAGAATTCGCCATTTTCTACATACCACAGAGTACGATCCATGCCCATCCTCTATCCACGGAAGAAGAGGAATTTTTCCGGAAGTTGAAAAGCGCCATCTACAAATTAAGGTTAATCGGTAGTTTTTTCCCTCACAGGTTTTAATTTTTAGAGTGCGACTACTATTTCTGGGAAATCTTGCCATCGCATGTAATCAAGATTTCACAGAAAATAAAAGGTTGTGATCGATTTGTGTATTGTTTAACATTTCTTAAATGAGACGTCGCTGATACAGTGAGTGGTTTTAAAAAACCGCACAAATAATCAGCTTCTGTGTTGAAGCATTTTAATGTAAATGATTTTTACTTACATTACATTGCCTTTATATAATTAGTATATATTTAGAGATTAATGATATGTAATATGACTATTTGTACACTGTATCAGTGCCTTTGAAAAATGTCCAGAAAGAAAGACATCATACTTACCTACCCCCCCCCCCCTTTTTCTCGCAGTATTTCAGATGTAAATGATTTCTACTTGCATTGCATCGCCTTATTATAATTAATCTATATTAGACCATGTGTCAGTGACCTTTGAAAACTTCAGGAAAAATGTTAGGCATTTCATATTTATATATCCCCCCCTTCTGTATTTTATATGCATGTCAAGACCAGATAATCAATATTTTCAATTCATGTTACCTTGTTTTTTTTTATATATAGCATGATTGTAATAATATATCTTCTTGGGAGATCTTCCTCTTGTAAAGCTTTTCTAATAATTTCTTGTAAAAGTTGAAATTGTCATTAAGGGGGTATACTTGTTAAAATTGTTATTTTGAAAAAAATCTACATGGGCAATTTTTTGTTTGTTTGTTAGTTTGTTTTGTTTTGTTGTTTTTTGTGCGGGAGAAAAAGGGGGAGATGATGGAATATACTAGAAAATAAAACCCAAATCAAGTCTTTAGCTTTAATTTGTAAACACAGTCCAATAAAACAATAAAATGTCACCTAAGTACCAGAGAATTCGACTGTCTGTAGATCGCCATGTTTTTATATGTGTATCGATATCTGAATGCAGACGATTGATTTATAATCTGCTCTCATTCATATTTTCACTTTGGAGCGTATATATATATTGATTTATTTTTATGATTATAAAATTTATTAATTTATGCAATCTATATATTTTTTTCTGATTATCTCATGCTATATTCATGTAATAGGACCTATGGAGAGGGATTACACAGGCATTGCACTTGCTGCCCATTCCATTGTCAAATAAAAGAATTATCAGTAATCGAGTGTTTTATTTATCAACAAAACAGAAAGTGCTGTTGAGGTGTGTATTTTTTCTCTCTCATAATCAATTAATTTACATTTGAGGGTACTGAGTGCGGCATTCCATTGATGTTTGCAATTCTTAGTTACACTGTAACACGTGTTACGTCATTAGGAAAAAATTGTTCTAATTCATGGTGTGTGTACTTCGTACCCACTCAACGCAAACAGATAGGACATTTGAGCTTGTCAACACACACATAATCAGTGGCGGGTTTGTTTATTTTAGGTATAACTTACAATTATAGAATGTTTCACTACAAAAGAACTGACGGTTTTAAACGACATGCATAACCTTCACAAAATACCATTACTGAAACGAGCATCAATCAACTGTACGTCGTCTGGAACACTAGAATGGGGACACCCAAAAAGTCTTACCTTTGTTACATAGAGGGATCCACTGACCTCAGCAAAGACAGACTACATTCCGTCCACACCATAGACCCACTACATCAGCGATAAATGCCCAGCCCTCACTGTGAAAAGAAAGGTTTAGATAGATGACCTTTATAGTCTCCTTCAGGTTCTCAGCGGCGGATGATATCGGACGAAGTTGTGTAATGTGTACTGTAAATATCACATCATTTTTTTTTAGATTTGTGATCGATGACAGGCATCGTAACAAATTTCCACAATTTCAGTGTCCGGGAGGGAAATTTTTAGTGTCACCTATTTGTCATTCATATCATTCTGTAAGCCATACTTTCGTATCATTAGAACTCTTTTATTTTAGAGGTAACAAAAAATTTCATTCAGGTATATTTCCTATGTTGGAAAAATATCCTTAAAAATAAATTTATCGAAGTCATGTAAAATAATTCAACAAACAATGTTATATGTTACCTGTCTCGTCTGCCAACGTCTGAAAAATGACATCCTACTCGGCATTTTCTCATATTTTTTTTGGTCAGCAAACAGGTCTACCCAAAAACCACGTGTTTTCCACGTGCTTGTAGACAGGTTGTGTGCGCCCCAGAAAGTCGTCTAATCTTACTACAGCACAAGCAATAGATTATGTCGGCAAATTACATAATCAGGGGTTCAAATTTTAAGAGGATACTGCAATAATAAGATCTCGGGCGAATAATCTAATGGAAAATTTCTAGAAAACAGGTACAAATAAAAGAAACTTGGATATAATATTTGTCAGCATGCATTGCAGACCAGGCTTTTGTAAATGTTCTATATTTACCTACTAAATGAACAGATTAAAGACTGGGGTGAATAGCTGTATCGTACACGGTAATGAACTTTGTAGGACTAATCCTGTTTGTGTGTATTTCATCCCTTTTGTTTCTTCCGTATGCTTAGGGTGAATGACCGAACACCTCCACTTCCTTGTAACTATACATGTACAGTATTGAACTTTTCATAGCTTGATTCTATACGGATATATTCAGACGTGCGTCAGATGATGCAATTACCCTGTACTGATTGAAAACATGTTCAATTTCTATAAATCGCATGTTATAAGTTAGTTACATGTCTTTGGTATATGACAATAATAGCAGGGACCCCGTGTCACGGTGGGCGGTGGAACGAATCCTCCACTTAATTAACTTAATAGCAGATCACGGTGGGCATTTCCTAGTGGCGTGTCACGTGGGCGGTGGAACGAATCCTCACTAATACTTATAGCAGATCACGGTGGACATTTCCTAGTGGGCGTGTCACGGTGGGCGGTGGAACGAATCCTCACTAATACTTATAGCAGATCACCTTGGGCATTTCCTAGTGGGCGTGTCACGGTGGGCGGTGGAACGAATTCCTCACTAATACTTATAGCAGATCACGGTGGGCATTTCCTAGTGGGCGTGTCACGGTGGGCGGTGGAACGAATCCTCACTAATACTTATAGCAGATCACGGTGGGCGTGTCACGGCAAGCGCTCTCCAATACTGTTTTAAAGAGGTTCTAGGGTGAGGTTTAACGT
>CAJDSM010048769.1:0-15329 GCA_903981925.1 Ostrea lurida | reverse complement strand
TGCAAATAAGTCCGCAGGGCCCGCCGGGCAGGTTTATGTGTGTTTCCTCGACCATCTTCACTTTCCCTAGTATTTAGCGCATGCAATGGCCGCTTCATAGTGTGTAAATACCCTAGCAATTTCACTGCGATCCTACTGTGAAGTCCCATTTCGGTTTACTCTTTTGTCTTACCGGAGACGGTCACCCTGACTCCATTCATTTAACATTTACTATATGTCCAATCGCTTGGACGTTGTCATTCTCATTCATACTAGTAACCGCACAGTGTCTCTCGAAGGTGCCTACGGTCGTAGACCATTCTGTACCGCATGGTTACGTAAACCTTAATTTTTCCCCCCTCGATTCATCTTTTTTGAATACGAGAAGCATATGTTACGGGACCTACTGGTATTAAGAATAGATAGCGAGAAGCTCAAGCCTTATCCTAATCTTTTCAGCCACTGATCTTCGGTCCTGATTATTCAGAGATCGATAGACCTACGAATGCTTCGCCTGTCGAGCCCAAACCTAAGCTAGGCCCCTCCGCTCACGTACGTTTCCTCTTCCCGTCGCCATCATATCAACTGCATTACCCCGGGTGACTGACAATAGTTGAAAACTCTCTCATGTGACGAGCTCGTCCGGTGGAATAGTAATATCTGAGCTGGGCGGTCCGAGGCGCAAGCAATCGCAACGATTCGGTGATTCGATACAATTTTTCCTTGTTCGAGTAGTGGTACATATGCCACTGGCCGATCTCCTCAGTTACAATTCCCAGCCATTTGAGTTCACATGAGACCGTGGTGCGCAGGCAGCACGAGATAGTACCGTCTCTTGCGCTCGCATTGATGTCGTATGAGATAATCTGATCGTCTCCGACGGTCCCTGACATGTATGCATGATAACGGCATTGATCAGCTAAACGCTCTAACCTTCTGCTGTCAGTAGGGTTCCCTTCCAGGCTTCATTCGGATACCCGGCCTCCTTTCAGAGCGTGAACGGAGCCGTGCACCATATCGTCGCTTTCATCACGAATAATAGTACTGCACGGTGTGCCAGTTATCTCGTGTCCGAACTAACCCACTTTTTACGGCCTTTCAGAGGCAGATCTGGACCCGGGGTACCATTGCCTATCCAGTTACGCAACTTTTGCAATAGCATGGAAGTCACTACTACCTTCTAAGTTTTTCACTGCGGTGGAAGCGTTGCCTAGAGTGCCGGGCAGACAAGCATTGATTGTTCTTGATGTTGGTTCCGAACTGACTTTTGGAGTCATAATGTTGACACAACATCCTGAGAGATATCCCAGCCTCCACATCCCCAGCTTAGGCCTACACCATCTGATCCATGTCCGTAGTTAGTACCACCTAAGTATTGAGTAGTGAGAGAATGTTCAAAATGGAGAGTCATTCGTGGGAAAGTAAAACCACTGGTAATGTCAGACGATATATATTTGAGCACATCTACAAATTCAATAAATTCTTATGGTATTTAAGAGCTATTTAACTTACAGGTCGACGTCTCCCATTAATTGAAATAACTTCCACTTCTAGACGAATAGTGGTCCTCCAAGGCCGAAGTCCTACCCACAATTTCTCAATCTCCGCGTGTTTGAGGGAGGGGACTAGAGTACAACAACGATCAATGATGTCATCAAAGTACTTCCGGTCTTTCTCCAAACACTCCTCACCTCGCTGACGAGTTCCACCAAGAACGACATTGTCTTGACTGTAAATAATCAAGTTTTTGGATTTATCATAGTCATTTTGGGGCACAATATGTTTTCGTGTCACTCACAAAGCATATGGTTTGTGACTATGTGCCCAGTGTTTGTTAGATAATGTGTATTTCGTTGTTAGGTTTTAATGTATCTTAGGTGTAATATTGCTCCGCCGTAATAACTAACCATACCAGTAAGCTGCTAATATCCTTGCGAGATTTGATTATCAATGAGAGCTTAACCATTTGAACTAGATGCTAAAATGCCAAAAGACAAAATGCTTTCCATCGTACCTGTGTTACTAGCAACCATTACCATATGTATTCTTGCTGTATATGTCAACATGCATTCCAACAACTAAAATTGGTCATAAGAAGAAGAGGAGTTTAAGGATAAAGAAAATGTAACGGATGGACTGGGGTAACAAAAATACCTGAACTTCTTAAGTGCGGGTGCAGGTATAATTAAAACTAAGCTTTGGTCATTACGGAATGTTAAGCAACAATTGTTACATGTACAGCTCCCTTACCCTGGGTAGATATAGGTATCACCATTACCACCTTTGTAGAAATGTTTAATCCATGGTGCTTTAACCTAACAAAAGTGAATGCGACATTAAATTGTGTTAAAAAAGAAAGTGAAATATAATAAAATGAGAAAAAAAATATATAGATAATTTCAGTTAATAAGCACATTAAAATCCCTTTGACATGTTCTAAAACTCACGCGAATGGTGTGTCCTCTGATTGGAACCATCATCTTGTCACTGAATAACGTCCTGCTTCCCAATCCGGTACAGTTCACTATTACGTCATAGGATTCTTCAGCGTTAAACAATTGTACAAGGTTTGGAACGATTAACAATCTAATTTGTAATTGTTATACCTTAAGGTCTCTTAGATCTCTTCACTTTGAACACCATATCTTGACACTCTGCGCAGACATGTGCTTGCCTTCTTTTAATCAAAATTTTAAAACTCTAGTTAGATTCTTTATTACTGATATCACCATTGTAAAAGAAAAAAAATAGAACACATGAAACTTATCACAGTTTAGTAGATGTTCGAAAGAAGATCGCACTGTATGAATAATGGGAGTTATTGTTTGGAAGCTCTCTCTCTCTCTCTCTCTTCTCTCCCTCTCTCTCCTTCTCTCTCTCTCTCTCTTCTCTCTCTCTCTCTCTCTCTCTCTCCTCTCTCTCTTCTCTGTGTGTGGTATGTGTGAGGTTATGAAGTTCTGATAGAGTGTTCCGGAAGCAGAAGCTCACAAAGTGTATGGAATCAAGTTAAAGCTTTGATGTCATTCTGATTAAAAAAAAAAAGATTACCAACCTCATTTATATCCTTCAATCTACGACGGACTATTTTCCCGCCCTTGTCTTTAAATCTGCAAATTTATAACGTCTTATCATAACACCTTTTCCTAGATGCCTTTTATATAAAAGTAATGAATGATGATTATGTATGGTGCATGCGATATTTCAAAGCTGTTACTTTTTCATTAGCCATGGTAAGTATCGCCGACATTCCACCATTAACGAATCCTGGGCCCAGCCATACCTGTAGATAGCATCAAAATTAATATCATTAGCAGTCTGTATACGTACAGTCGAACCTCGTTATCTCGAACTCGATGAAACCAAGAAAAAAGTTCTAAATATCCGTGAATTTGAGATATAGAGGGTAAAACTACTAAAAAAAATAGGTGGTTGGGACCTCTAAATCAGTTCGACATAACCATGGTATTCGATATATCAATGTTCGCGATATCGAAGTTCAACTGTATTTCCTTTTGATATTCAAGGTTAAGGTATTTAGCCTAACAAACATTACTTAAATAATAAAGCATGAACTATTGGTTTGGAGATACATGGAGAAATTGGAGCGTTATTTAGTAAATTTTTCGTTGTTATCTCCACCAAAAATGGCAACAACAAATATCATCCTGCAGAGGAAGACACCCAACAGCTACAATGTACCATTGGCGATATCTCGTATGACCAGAATAGTACACATTTTACTGCTATATCAACACCATCTAATCTTATGGTAGGAGCAAAATACAGGTAGTCACACGACTTTCCGGCAATATCGGGTACTTCCGGTCAGGGTAAGTCTTCTTATGAAATACATGTACAACTGCTCTCCCTTGAAAGAAATTTAAGATTTTCCCAACACCTTTGCATGTAAAAAATTTGATCTCATGTTGTAGTTCCACCCTATCCCTGGTGGCCATGATTTTAACAAACTTGAATCTCCGTTGGGTCAGGAAGATGTCATATAAATCTTAAGTGTACTGATTAGTGGTTCACAAGATTTAAAAATATTTATATTCGCATATAAAAATTTTATCACCTATTGAGGCCCCATCCTACGTCCGGGGGCCATGCATATGATTCTAACAAATTTGAATCGGTACTATGTAAGGGAACCTTCAAGTAAATTCAAACTTTTTTGGCCCTATATTGGTTCTTCAGAACAAGATTTTAAATGACCCAGCCCTAGCTACTATTGTATTTTAGTGATTATTTCCCCTTTGAAGGGGGCATGGCCCTTCACTTGAAGAATCTTGAATCGAATGATGATTTACACCCAGTTGGATTGAAATTGGCTTAGTGGTTATGGAGAAGACGAAAATGTGAAAAGTTAAATTTATGGATAGACGGATGGCGGACGGACAAACGACAGACAGTATACATGCGTACGTACATGCATGCATACAAGCAGACATTCTGAATGCAAAGATAAGATGGGTAATTGAGCCTAAATTCTGTGTTATGTAAACAAAGATTCGAGTCTTTTGTATGTTCACAATCAAGGTAGTGAAATGGTAATTTTGTAATTTAAAGCACCTAAGTTTGCTTGGTCATAAAAGCACATACTTGAAATGCGATATACATGTACATAATAAACTTAGATCGATAACATTTTAAAAACTTTGTTAACAAAAGCATACCTCAACAAACAAACATACATCAACATTTGTTTACACAACAAACAACACATGTGAAAAACATATATAGAAATTCTGTATTTCTGGTGTGCACCGGGATTCTTAATACTGTAGGANGTCATTGAGACAAACTAGAAATATCTCTTCTGTATTTCCGGTGTGCACCGGGATTCTTAATACTGTAGGAAAATAATTATCTTGGCTATATACATGTACCTGTAATATTGTCTTACGTGTGAGAGAGGGGCAGTCTTTGAAGTTCCTTCTCAGACAATTCACGAAATGTATAGTCAAACTTGCTGTGAAATGGAGCCTGAAATTTGGTAAAGAATACATGTACATTTAATTTAGGAATTTCTCGACTAGGAAATTTACATGCACACTTTTAAATAATCGCATACACACAATATGAATATCTGACGATACTAAAATGAAAAAAAAAATAAAAAATTGCATAGTTGCCTGCAAGCAACTGCATACACATAATTTGAGAGAGAGAGAGAGAGAGCGAGAAAAAGATAGAGAGAGAGAGAGAGAGAGATAGAGAGAGAGCTGCAGCTAAAATATCCTTCAGTTATATGTATTTCCATTTGTTAATTTAAATCAACATTATGATGTCCATTCAATCAATTCAAAGTCAATTATTGCAAGCATTATGTTCTACATATCACTTTTCTGTATATGTAATAGATGGATTTAAGATACCTGTATATCATAGACGGANTAAAATATCCTTCAGTTATATGTATTTCCATTTGTTAATTTAAATCAACATTATGATGTCCATTCAATCAATTCAAAGTCAATTATTGCAAGCATTATGTTCTACATATCACTTTTCTGTATATGTAATAGATGGATTTAAGATACCTGTATATCATAGACGGAATATACCTGTAGAAAACAACACTGAAAATGTGGATCATAAATGTCAAGTCAGTCCAAGTACACAGAGGTGAGCTGTGCATTATAGAACGTTTTAGAGATTATAAAGTGTAGTGTCTCCATTTTTTGCTTGACGAATGACTCACTACCAAGGCAATGCATTGCATTGTTGTTTAGCATAGGTTATTTTGAGCAAATTTTCCTCATCCACTAAAAATGATAATATTTCCAGCGCGTCAAAATTACCTGATACACGGAATTCTAATTCAAAAATGTTCAGAGGAAGAACATGTTTTATTACATGTATAAATCAGGCATGGTCAAATTCACAGGCATATAATATTTTAACCCACCTGTTCAGTTCTCTCTATCATGAATAAATGACTTACATGTAAAAATGTATACGTTGATTAAAATTGTGGAATTTCGAATACAGAAAACAATCAGGTCTCAGTCATCAATGAAAGCTCACTGTGAAAGATTCACCATGATTAACATTAAAAGATATCTAGATACAATTGTGTTTTCTTTTTTAACAACGCATATCGCCAAGTTTACATCTACACCCTCCTCCCCTCTCCACTAGTATCAACATGCATCATTGATTCCTTCAGTTGGGAGTTTCATCCAACAGAACTGACCACGTGCCTATTAACCTTTACATACTAGATAATCTGATATTTTACCGGTCTCTTGGACCTCCATAGTTGGTAACCAAAAAGTCTCTGTACTCCTGCAATGTTGGAATCTTCAGACATACAAATACGATGGTACCATTCGAAAGAGTCATGGGACCAACGGCTGTTAATAGAAATAAGCATGGTTTTACATCTTTATACACACGTATATAGAAATATTGAAGGTGGACAAAACAATAAATGAAATAAATATTTAACAAAGAGGCCCAAAGGCCTAAACGGTTACCTGAGTATCATAGCCCATACAGGGAGTTTCATGTTTAAAATTAAGCCTCCATATGAAAACTTTTATCTACATTATCATCTTTCAAAATATGCATATGATTTCTATTCAAATACACAAGAAGAAGAAAATGGAAATTTGAAGCATAAAAAATCACTTTAACATTCCTCACCCCCATGGGTCATGAATTTCAAAATTTAATTAGAGGGCTTCATAGACATCAAAATCATATAAGGATGTAGAGAAAATTTAGTAAATCATACATGTAATATATCCTTACTACATAATCAAGGCAATGAATTTCGTACCTTACTGGGTATGTAAATCACTTGCCTTTCCGAAAACCGTGAGTTATACATCTCTTGTATTCTATCTTATTCGTGTGCATGTGAACAACGATTCCGGGTAGTAATATCAATCGATAACTACATCGCTATTTGAGTGTCTGTTTCTGTTGGTTGATATCGAGTATATATGAAAGTTGGATATGTTCCTGCGTTAGAAGTTAGAAAAAGGTCAGTGAATGAAAAAGAAGAAGGATCAAGTCAGGATGGGTTTTTTTTTTGATTCCAAGAGGTAAGTGCCTCCTCCTGGGACCGTCCGCGCAACGCTTGATAGATGTGAGGAGCAACTGTAAAGCACCCTGAATAATGTGGCACGACGAGCAGCAAACGAGCGTATATCGGAGAAATTTGACGCCCCTGTACACGTGAGACTCTGGGCCGTAGACACCTTATTAGGGGCACACGATCGAGAGTAGAAGACACAGTGAGTAACAGGAGACTATATGACTTTGTCTTCTTCTAAAGTTATTCGAGTCGAGTCTATCTTGAAAGACTAAGCCCCCACCCCCCCCGCTTTCAATGACTCAAGTTGATCTGTGGAAACGCATAACCGAAAACCATGATAACGGGCTACGAAGAAAATGGACAAGCAAATTGGAACGCGTCTGGGGAGGACTTATACCAGAGCTTTAGTAGTCTTTAGTAAATGTAAAGGAGGAAAAGAGCTGAGTTGTCACCTTGCCCAGGGGGGGGACACCAGGGTAAGGGGCCCCATGAATATGAATAACCTCTCGTTCCAACAGAAATCTGTCTCTCTCTCTCTCATCCTTCTCTTCTCTCTCTCTTCTCCTCTCCTCTCTCTCTCTCCTCTCTCTCTCTTCTCCTCTCTCTTCTCTCTTTACTAGAGTTTGAAGTGGTTTGCGACAACGTCAATATTTATAAAAATTATTCGGAGGCTATAGCAATGTTCTCTCAAAGAGCAATTTATACATAAGAACATAATTTCAATGGATCTTAATAAGCGATATACCAACACCGACACACATCCTCGAAAAACATACGGCGCGCGGAGAGAGCTCTGAACTCGAAAACAAGCGCTCTGGCCGAGGTGTGCTCTCTATTTTTTATACGAGAAAAAGTAATTTGAATAAGAGAAAAATAGGAGGGTAAAGTTTTTTATCTTAAGGACGGTTATATTTATAAATGAGGTATGAACCCTCGATTATAAATAAATTTTTTTCAGGCGTCTATCCACTGGCATCCTGAATTTAGAAAGCGCACGTGTTTCTTAAAACTGTGTGTGGGGGGGGGGGGAGCGGTGGGTGGAGAAGGTTTAAGCGTTAGTGTGGAGCTCGGGGTATCCACAGCGTTATCCTAATGTATATATTATTGATAGAGAACACCAGACCTGCTTATCTGAAATAAAATGTCATTCTGAGCCAACCAATATATATAATCTCACTTCCACGCCCTATCTGAGAGTAGGTGGGGCTCACTGATGCAATTGCACGTATCATTCTCACACAAGAGGAAGAGAGAGTGAGCGTTCGGTGAAACTAAATACTCACACACTCACGGAGTATCGCACGCGCGCGAAAATGAGCATCAGCCCTAGATGTCGACTGATTGCTGCGAGTGAGTGAGTGTGTTTTAAGAGCTATTGTTAACTCAGCAACAAAAATTGAGCGCATAGCTTGGTGAACATTAATGTATGGCTAAGGACTAAAGGCTAATAACATGCGTGATGCCCCTTAACATTTCACTGTAAGTTATCCAGAGTATAAAAAAACGTGTGGAGACAGGAATTCCTCAATGAAACCCCAACATGGAATTTCAGTTTTCATACTTATCCGATATTGATATGTAAGCGGCGAATTAACTATAAATAGACCAAGTGGGGGGGGGGGGGGTGTCAATAATGTAGCTATTCTATTTCAGAAAATTGCACGTACTTGCATGGAACGCAGAACCAATACTTGAATTTTCAGCAGAATATATATGAAACGAGTATGGTTCCAAGAAATTTTCACCCAATATATGAATGGTGTTTTTGAAAATCTAGCGGGACTTGACGTCTTTTACCCAAAAGTATAGGTTGGGAAGAACAGCTAGCTGCTCAACGCACTCCCCCGGCACAGGCACTTTGACGTTTTAAATATATTTGAAAAAAGAAAAATCTTCCCGTAAACTAATAATATGACTCATATATTAGTTTACGGAAGCTTTTTTTTTTTTCAAATAGGCCTATCATTAAAACGTCAAAGTGCCTGTGACGGCAAACTCTGCGGCTTCTCGCACTGATTGTTATTGACGCCTTCTTCGAATACTAATACCGGAAGTTTTAAAATTAAGATTACGCAAGCGCACTACGTTCGGATCAAGGAGATAACACACGTTTTTCGGAAAAGGCCATTAACCATTCGTAGTTCAGTTTCTCTTTCTAACATTGTGGGTAAGAGCCAGAGTTTCGCAAATATGGAATTTCTTATAAGACGTACCTCTCCTTCATTTGTCCGAATTTGCTGCGCATTAATGGGTAGTTCTAAATATACAATTGGTTGCGGGGTGCGACGTTGAAAGTAGTTTCGGGAGTGAGAGGAGAAGCTAGGTATTTCGAAATTTACAAAAAAGCCCCCCAGGAGGGCCCGTTCACTCGCCGGCTTGGCGCGCACCGCAGATAACATGCCTCAACGTGGCGTTATATGAAGTTCTGGACACAGAGCTACCTGAGGAATAATAGTTCTGCGGATCAACTTAGCGTGGAGAAAGATAACTAACTCATTAATCAATGACCCATTGAATTACGTCTTCCTCAAAACCCGCTGGGGTTGAACGACTCAAAAGACAACATATTAAACTCGTTAGTGATGAACTAGAGAGCTGACCAGGTAGCGACCTACAACAAACGTCATAAGGATGCACTAAAGTGACCGTCCGTGTATGAGTACCAATAAAAGGAACAAGAGGCGTCCAGATCGGAGTAGAGGCTCACTCCAATATCGCACCGCGGGGATCTACATTTCACATGTGCGGTCGTAGGTACAGAGATGGAAACAAGAGTTTTGAAATTGTTTAAAACCACTTTGTCCCGCCCCTAAAGCTGGTCCCTCTCAGCGGGTGGCAGAGAGAGTGTCCCGATATCCTTTACAATTCGTTTACCATTCTCACATGTAGCGATTATTCACTCAGGAAGGAGGTTTTATGCCCAAATATGAAAAAGAAATATTGATAGAATCTATATCATAGCGATCGAGAAAGAAAACAAATGTTTGTATGGAGTGCCGTGAGAGTATTGGCATGACATAATAATTCTTAATATAAACTAAAAATAATCTCTGGTATGGAGAGTAGTCACTTCTTATCCTGAAGCTCACGATAACGCATCTGGCGTATGTGTTCTATCTTGACTCGATTGAACCTACGAATTGGCAATTGTTATTGGGTTATGATGAGCGATAAGTATAATTAGGGGAAAGCATGAGAGTAATGGTGCGATCGCATAAAGTCGGTCTCTAACCTCTTGCGTCTGAAATGAAGGCGCGTAGTTCTTAGGATTTGAGGCCTACTGGCTGGTGGCTAGATACACCGTTCGCCCCGAGAGCTACTCTGAATCCGTGACTTCGGATCTCTCCTCTCTCTGCTCTCTCTCTCTTCTTCCCTCACCTCAATTTCTCAGAGTCGGCATCGTTCGCTCCATAAAATCCACTAAGTGACCGGCACAACCATTCACTTGTGGTTTCCGTAGCAATCTGATCAGCAATATTGGTAACATAACCTCCGGTAGCAGTAACTTATTATTCCACAGGCAGTCGACAATCCGATCACCCTGCTCCAAAGACCACACACTTGCCATATCACAACAACCCAAGTGTCATTTAAATAACGATTTGCTAAAAATAGCTATAGTAAACACACATGCACCAATAGAGAAACGAGCTTCCCCAGGTTAAGCCAGGGCAGTGCTCTTGTAGTTATAAATTGCCCGTAGTATTCCGGAAGGCAACGGAATTTAAAGCCACGAAGGGTTAAAGGTGACTACAAACACCGCATATTCTCGGTGAGGATCTCTCAAGATGCAATTACTGGATAGTATATGAAGAGAAATTGAGTTAAAATTTGCAGTTCATTGTTACATGGCTGGTTTAAAACAGCACACTCATTATGAAGCGAAAGTGGTAGTTATATAGATATACGATAAGCGTAAAAATGCTTTGAGAATTATCAGCTAAGCAATCATAGCCATAGAAAAACTGTTTCCGGAGCGAGAGAGATAAAGTTATCGAGTCGAATGTCTTAGCTTTATCATTCTATAATATTCATGAAACAATGCATTAAAAAGATCGGAGCCACACTCTCCGTTAATATTTTTAGAGATTAAAGATGATCGTAATCTATAAAAACATCATTATTTTGCTTAATACTTTATATATGTCGGAATGAAACGTTTGAAACGATTTTTTGCCTATGATCTCAGTCATAATTAGTGATGAAAGATGGCAACAGCTAATAAACACATGGAAAAAATTCTCTGCAACTGTTTATGTTTATTTGGAAATTTTTCAGCTAGGACGATGTGGTATGTATACTCTGTCACACAGAGAAAATGTCGACCAACACTCATTACCGAAGGTGGGAGAGAGATAAATTGTCCGAGTAAAGAATACATTTTGTCCTAACCTTGTGATTGGCTTAGTTCTATATCGGGGAAATCTCCCAATGTTGACTATTTTGAATCTATCGCGTATTACTCGCGAGATGCATGGAATTGTAATGTATTGAAAAGGTTAAGTCTTAAGGCTGGGAAGAGATGCAAATGTATAGTAGTGAAGACTCGCTGGAAAACAGAAATTCTATTAGTGGTACTAGTTATTTTTTTTGGGAAAACATGACAATACAGAAAATCGTCTTTTTATTATATAGAACAGGAACCCACTGGATATATGTAATGGAGAAAGCACATATGTTAACAATAATATTCAATTCACAAAAATTGGAATTAAAGTTTAAAAAGGAACACAGTCGAACTAGATGTGTAAGCAAAAAATCGTGTGTAATAAACCACGTAATCGCTTCTCACACACGATATTACATACCTTCTTGATGTATGGAGAAAGATACGAGAGGCAAGGCACATAAATGTGGACTCCATATAGGTAAATAAATTCGAATTCAGTTTATAGGATCATAGGCATTAATCATGGTACATATATTATTTGCATTTTTTATTACTAAAGAAATACTTTCAATGTGTGTGGTATGACAGAGAGGATAAGGCGTGGAGAGTCGTGCCCTTAAAGTTTGAGGCACACCACTGCTAATTAATGAGCAGAGTGTCAAACTAGGTTCCGTATCGATTTCACTCTCGACTTATAGCGGAGGGCTCAGGAGGACCAGCAACGAACATAATATCAAAGTATGAAGGAAAGACTGGTAAAAGTCGATTGTCCAACCTCATATATGGCCGAAGTAACTCTCTTCGAGGAAATGTATGTTTATTCTATTGTGGTGCACGGGTCTCGGAACCAATGCTCGTTATTCCAATCCATCGGTCTGAAAAACGTTAAAACCGATGATAAAGCGAGAGTAACTCTGTCGGTGTTCAACCGGCGCGCACACAGCGTCACTTAGCTATATATGGACGAACGTTTCATACACTTAGAATTTCCCCCACACATTTCTTAAAAAATTACAAAACCACACTCGGATTCAGATAAACTCGGAAGGCGCCGACCCGGCATTTTACAAGAAGCGAGCGGAGCTGATAGATCAGTGGAGCCTCATAGACAGGGCTCAAAATTTGCAACGGTCTCAGAAAGTTATTATATCTTAAAACTATAAACTCAGCTGAATAGATTCCGGAAGCGAGAGATTCAAATATATAAATGTGCATACCAGAGTCTATATATAAGAGAGCCCAGACTACGCGATTTTTAGCCAGCGTGTATCGACACGGACTTCCGGCTTCGCCCCCTGGACCCCCTACTAAGACCGTGACTAAGGCCGTTCTGGTCCCAATGTGGGCCCTTCACCACAGACCCCAGAAATGATAAAATCTCTCGGCTTCCGAGGAGAACATGGCCTAGCTGGAGGCTAAAGGATGCCCAACGACTCCTTGCCTTGGCCTTGTTGCACCCCCAATAGAAAGCCTGGTACGGCCACTGTTTTATACAATAGACACTTTAAGTGGTATTCGAATTTGTTAGATGACAGTTCACCGTTCACAATTGGAATAGTGATACTGTCGTCTGTAATAGTGAGACTGATCGTCTGGTGGGTAATCAGTAAGGTACAATTTTGAAGATAGTCAATTTACTTTCCTGAGTTATACCCTTTGGGGCAAGTGCTCCTGAATGTACAAATATGGTCCATGTACCAAGATGTTCAATTTAACGCATTTTAATCCAAACAAGCGGCCGAAGTTGAGGCAAAAATTTCTCGAATAACGTTTGTACATTGGTCTGAGATTTCGAAGAGGAGGGTGCAAGTCCAAATATTTAAGCACTATAAATTTTGCCAAAAGAGATTAGAAAGGGATATGCGTTGCAAATACCTTGACACGATGGATGACTTGACAAGTGAAAAGATTCAATTCTTAGGGCACCACGGAAGCATGTGTCTTTTGATTGATCATGAATATAAAAGGCTTATTTTGGATTCTTATATATATCGCTCAGTTGACCATGGGAGATTTATTGAAGAGAACGATGTGGAAGAGATTGTTTCGACAACAACGTGTGGCTTATATACTATATCAATAGACGTTCTCAAAGTCTATGAATGTGAGGTTAGTGTATGTCTGAAATATGTTTTTGTTACATGATGATTTTCAAGGTCATGAATTTGTCGAGCCATGATCTCTCTGTCTAAAACGACCTGCCTCATCTCTTAACTCTCTCTATTAAATGATATGACAAAGCAATTAGCTGGAATGCCGAAAGCAAAAGGTTCTACTCTTCTCCACGTAATGCCACCTTCTTTCGGTAGTTTTACTATTAGAGTCCTTCTGCCCAAGTCCTCCCAGGTATGGTTCGCCTCGACTGAAACTCATATTTGTTCAAGACACACGCCTCTCGGGTGCTAATTGGAATCCGAGAGTCGAGGTTCATTCCATTGCTTTCATGACACGCTCACACCAAGAGTAGGGATGGCATTGTTGTCTGCACTCACGATCACCTGTTTTTACATAATATGGATTCATGTTTTATTGGTGTCGGTTTATTACCGCGACCCGATCAAATAGGGGGCTAGAGTCATGTCTGAACCATCTCTCTTCTGATGTTGGTGATTTGTTGGAGGGGGTCCTGATTAGGCACTTTTTGAAAATGTTCTTAGCCAATGTTTAAGTTGTTTCTTTAGGTTTTACCACATTTAGTGGGGGGATCACAATCCCCGTACTTTTGCTGTTTTTCCTTTCACGGTATACGCTCGTTACTTAGGGCTAACATGAATAGTAAGATAGATATGAGCTGGCCGGAGGTGAGTGCGATAAACTACTAGAGGCTGGAGCGAGTGACTATATATTGCTACCTACACAGGAGGCAATGTAATCTTCTGCTTCTCCCTGCGAATTTGTTCAACATGGTTCCTCTTATCGTGCTTACAGTCCTTCTTAACCTTCTTGTTCCCTTCTCGTCTTATAGTAAATCTTGTGGCTTACCTTGTTTTGGTAATCTTGTGGTGAATCTTGCCATTTTCTTCTCTCATTTCCACTTTCTGCTATCCTGTCCATTCTTGAAAAAATCTACTATATCAACCTATTTTTAGAGAGAACTTGATTGGTTTTTTCATATTCGAACGGAGAAGTTTATCTTGCTATTTCAAAACAAAAAACTTTATTAGCGGGTACCCGGCTATAGGCATGGCCTGCTCTGCGCGTAGTACCGGAAGTGCCCCAACAACGCCAAAATAATACTTACGCTCTAACAACATCAATCCAATTCGTGTTTTGATTTTGAATGCTAAAATTCCAATGATAACTCTTATTAATTTCAAATCCAAGTTTTTTGATATAAAAACATTTGAACGGAGGATTTTGTAGTTGTTTTTTAGCGGACAGTGTTAAACGGAAACTGTAACTTCTCCCTACGTGAGTCTAGCGAGGGCTTTTTCTGGTCGATTGAATGTAAGATTTCTATCTTGATGACCCAAGTTAAGCAACGGCGAGCATGGTTAGCACCTGGATTGGTGAACCGCTTACATGTTACACTTGAGAATCTTTTCACTCATATAGAGACGTCACCGAATTGCCTGATTTTGTGGGGCTTTCTTTTCAATCCCAGTATCGGCTTTATCAGTACGTTAAGTACTTTATTCTCCTATTCTACAGATAGACTTACATGCAGGCATGCTCTGATCCCCTTCGACGTATTTTGCCTTCCAGTCTTTGTAACTTACCAGTTTTCACACTCTTCTAAAATTACATGTTCGATTTCCGACATTTGGTAATGAGCATCCACTGAGAGACATACTTTGTTCGGAAAATGCCGCCTGAATGGCATTAAACTGGTACCGCTGTATAAGATACATGTACCAAAGTACAGCTACGAATTAACGTCATCGTATCGTGATGCAGTTCCGAACGGATTAG
>CAJDSM010048746.1:2878-16688 GCA_903981925.1 Ostrea lurida | reverse complement strand
GATTATTAAACAGTGAATTTCAGAATATTTTATGGAAGAAAAAGAAACCCATTAAATAAAACCTGTCAAAATCAGGTTTCTCCATATATATGTTATAGTCAAATCCGGGATCTAGTCATTCTCAGGGAATGACTGAAAGTTCAGTCATTCCCAAGAAATCCCTGTTTTGATCGGGTATTTCCATGTTAGCGTGATTGTCATTTTGACCTCCATTTCTGGGCCAGAGCTAGTTCCATATTCTACTTCTTTTGACCATTCCCTCTGCTTCACCGTGACACATCATTACTCTAATCCAACTATTCCGTCATGTCGGATCCAACTATTCCTTATGGGGATTTAACATTGCGGATAAACCAGAGGAATGTATATTTGATTTTATAGCTTAATAAAGCAAATGTGTCTCAAAATAGCAAGCGTTGCACTGTTGGATGCCAATACATGTAAACTACGTAATGCTACAATAAAACATCGAAAGTATGCCCATTTTTCCCAAACACTCTGCACTTATCTGTGCAATTGACAACAACCGGTAATTTTGGATAATACTTTTGTTCTTTTGAAGCTTCAGAGCTCTTATTAAACTATTAGACCGGAAAGATAATACTGTGTTACGTATACTTCATGCAAAACATTGGAATAGAAATGATCACGAAAACTCATCGTATATTTGTAATATTATTTTGATGTAACTTAACCTAGGATGTAACTATTCTAGGATGGGTAACGTATGACACAACCATTCTTATCAAGCATTTGTAAATATTTATTTTTGGCTAATTTCAGCATATTTTAAAATGAAATTTCGCATGAGCTGAGGGCTTAACGGGCTATTGCTAGATTTGTTTTTATTTGTGTCATCTCAATGTTTACATTCTTATCATAACACCAAAACAACCAACATACACTCCTTATGACAATCTTGAAAATGAATAGACCCTTTCTACTGTATTTTAACATAGGTTCTAGGTATAAAACTAGAAGTATTATGAAAAAACTGCTTTATGCTTCTTTATAAATATTGATTGATTTGTTTCCTTTTCTTGTTGAGAATGTTTTACTCACATTAAGACATCACTATTGCCGGTGAAGGGCTGCAAACTTGGACCTATGCTTAACACTTGTAATTTGTAGCAGTGAGGGTTCTTTTACTTGCCACACCTGCTGCGACACGGTACTCCGTTTTTAAGGTCATATCCGAAAGACCCGTAATTCTCACTTATAAATGCCGAGCTATTGGCGAAGAGCAATCACTACCTATTTTAACGTCTTAGGGTTGACGCGGTCATGTGAAAAGTTTGATGATTCTCTGATGAATGCTGTATCTCGGTGATGGAGATAAGCAAACAGTTCTTTTTTTCTTATTTTTCATACATTCAAATCAATCTCATAGCCAATGGAATTAGATAAACGATAATTTATGTTCTACTTGGAAAATATTGCAATTACGTATTGCAGTACATTTGAAAATATTACAATGTATCGCGATATGAAAATTTAAACCAATATGCAGCCCTATTTTCAATACAAGCCAAAGGAAATATTATTTTCGACTATGCTTTATGGGTTTGAACATACTTGCCAAAATGCCGAAACCGGCGAAACGGAACTTGATTTTTTTAAAATGCTCCTGCAGCAGGCTAAGCATGATCTATAGCTAAATTCAACGGTGCCTGGAAGTCTGAGTGAAACAAATGTTATGTTAAATTAAGCCTAATGGTCCAGATAACACTATTGAACTTAAAACAAAACTGATAAACACAAGGAGAGAAAATATAAGCAGCAACTCTTTCAGTGAGCAGCATGAGGTTGTGGTGAGGGGCGAGGGACTGAAGACACACTGTCATGCAGCATCATGAGGTCTGTGGTGAGGGTGACTTGGGACACATCAGGAGGCCGGCACATGCCCAATTTCAGCCCTATCGGCGAATGGGGTGACGTTCCATATGAGCGAATATTCTCTGTGGTCGTAAACATGAATATAACAATCAAGACGAATGAAAATTATGATGAAGCTTAGATAACATATCACTAATATCAGCTACACTGTAGGTGAGGGAACGGGCTGAGGTTATTTAGTGCAGCTCCCGTAACAGTTTCTTACAAAGTTCTGCTTCATATGATATATAAACAGAGAGATGTTCTCAATAGGTGGTGCAACAATCTGAGTCCGGCATAGATACTCACAGATCTGTGTAGGAAAGAACACTGATCCACAGTAGACCACAAAAATTTACGTGTGTACTGACGAAACCCAAGCAGCTCTAAAATCTCTCAGATACTTCGTGGAGTTGCAATCAGATGTTTTCTAACAAAAGAGATGTCTTGTTGCCCAAGACGACTAGAAGATTCGGATTTGGGTCCGTTTTTGTTTAAAAGCATTTCTATAATTGAAAAAGCTAGATTTAATTACTGAGAATCTTGTGTAAAGTGTTGGAGTAATCTCATACGTCTTGACAGTCAATTTGAAATTCTTGTATTTGTTATCCAAAGCTCTTTAGAGTTTTTAAATCCAATACTGATTAACACCACTTCTGGAATATTTGGAACAGTATCGCTGAAAGATCTTGATAGCTGTTAGTAGTTGTAGTCAAAAAGTAGAAGAGAAAACGAGATGGGTTCGACTTGAGACACACACTACTGTTGAGACCGACCGTAGACCTCGAACATTTTGATGTGTAAGGTTTTAGTATCGCAATTCGGAATCTAAATAAGCGTATAGTAATCAGTAAAAATCCTATATCCTTTTATTAATCGATGTTAAATAATCTTAAAAGCAGAATGTAGTCTATTGCAAGATTTCATCCTCGATTGTGATATATTCTTTTCTAGTAGGATTCCACGAAGGTAAGAGTATAAACCCTAGTTCATATAATAATACAGTTGCCATAACGTATTATAATATTAACCTTTAGCGACAACGAAGAGGTCCACAGTTAGTAACATAGCCTCAGCACTGAGACCCATTACAAAATTTCACTGGTTGCCTAAGGCGTAACGCATTAGCCACTATCTGGTTTCTTAACACACCCAGAAGATAAAATATACGCATTTTCCCCGTGAATGTGAATACGGCATATTAATAAACCAAACTTTTTATCCATTCAAATGCGACTCCTCTCCCTAGATTTGATCCACTTTCTGTCCTATTCTTCCACAGAATTCATGAATAGTCATAAATTATGTCTCCATTTAAATGAAATTGATAAAAATTTTGCTATTTGACCGTGCCAAATTTATCCCCAAACAAATTTTGGAAATATGTTTACTCGTTCTAATATGTTAAGTTCTTCGCCACGGAATGACCTGCTATGTTTTATTGTTTCTTGTTGAATATCTCTGCGTTTGAGTTCTAACCTGTTTCACGAAGACCTTGGTGATTCCTGATTCTATGTTCTTTTCTCTTTATTAAGTCTTCAAGCAGCTTCCAACGAAAGATCATTATAGGATTATCATTAATGGTTCTCTTTTCTTATTTTAATTAATGTTCTTCCGTTGTGCAACGGAAGACCTGAAATCGATCCTCGCAATTTTTACAGACATTAACTGTTCTAGCTGAATTAATTGTAGTCGAATAATTTTAATATACTATTTCTCCATTGTGCCCGACATTTCTCAGCGAGAGTTGAACTTCCGGATTAAGATATCCTATAGAAGATACAGATTGATATCTACAACATGACATCAAACTTATAATTTTCTTTTTTGAAATTCAAATTTCAATCAGTGGGCTCCAAGATAACACTATTTCGCCTCTCATCCACCTTTTTTCTCAAATACTACAAGAGATTTTAGAGTGTCACCAAACTTCAGGGATATACGATCTTATTCAGTATGATCACTATAATTAGTGTGTTGCAGCGCGCTCACCTCACGTATCTGATCCACCTCGAGTAAAGTTGAGATTAGCTAAGCTTTATGTTATGTATACTTATTACCCTTATAATTTTCTATTGTCACTCTTATCTAAATCAAATACTCTATACCACATGAATAGCTATCATAGATTCTTACAGAGTAGTTTAACATCTAGAATGACTATATTCCGAACACACCTGACACAAGTCTCACACGATTGTATCTTCAATAAATTAAACACAATATAATTTTCAGCCTCATTAGGTTACATTAATTTCAGAGCCTCAATTAGTTTGTACATCCTCCCCTTATCAAAATCCAAAGTATTGATACATTTGTATTTTTATTACCTACAAAATTTTAGGTTGTAGATACTACATAACATTACTGTGCGACGTTACTGTCAAAAAGTTTTTTAAAATCATACATGCGCGTTTGCGTCAGTTTACCTCCCGTATCCAACCACCCCCATTTACATGAATGATATTTTTTGAAGTGTCCTTATTTGCTCAGAAACCGATGTTTTTGCCACTCCCGACATAACTTCCCCTCCCAAGGCGCTACCCTTCCAGGGTAATTATAGTGAAAAGAGCGATAATAGTCAAGCTCCTCTGTGACTCTGCTTATCGTCAAGGTATTGAATCTCGTTAAATGCAGTTGTAGTGAATATTTTATTGTTCACGTGCCCGGACGCGCGACACTTTTCATGAGCCCGGCTAATCCTTACTGTATACCGACTAATATTACACTAGGTCAAACCCTGTGTGTATGTCAACTAATTATATTAGAACCAATCCTCTAAGTTTTTCCTACTTCTTCAGTATATTCCTGTCAGTACAAGCTATTAAAGGACCAAAAATCTGAGCAGGATAAACCCGTTGTCTTTGTTATCTTATCTTCTTCTTCTTCTTAACTTCTTCCACTCACATCAAATTACATCATAGACATCATCTACATTCTACTTATATCTCCTACCGGCTGTTGAGACGCCTACTTCCAGTATTACACAGTAAGTTAAGTTATCATATTCTGATTTTTTGATCTCACATATATATCAGTGCGTAGGAATCTCGCTAGAGATTATGATGTAAAGTCGCATGACTAGAATTTTAACAACTACACGATGGCAGACCAGTATAAAACAGTGTTCATTATGACAGTGTCAGTAACATTTTAATTTTGGTCTGATGTCTTGAAGACGAATACCCGGTAGTCACATACATATTCAGATGTCCCCATTCTCTTCACAAAAAAAAACCAACTCATCTATCCGCATATCATGTAAATAAAGCCAAGAAGACACTTATTGTTATCAACTCTAGGGACTGATAAGACTTCATTAGATCAGAGACTACCAATACTACAAGGTCGCAGCCGCAATAATCTTAACTGCCGCCAGCTATCCTCTCGGTTACCAATACACATGCATACGAAGTTGATTTTGAATGGTAAATGCGCGAGGATTATTTTAAACTTTTAACTTATCTAACATCAATAAACTGGCCATGGAGGACGTAAGAATCTACTTAGCGACTCGCATGAACTGGACCACCACATCAGCACTATAGGTACATCTGTATTGATTCCAATATTTAAAAGATCCGATTCACGCAAATATTAGATGGTCGAAAGTAACATTCTTTCCGCGCAAGTTGACCTTCTGATAATATCAAGACTACTGATCAGTAATTGTCTCTAAGCATTTAGGTAAAATACTTCAGAACTTAAAGAGAGATTTTTTCTCACAGAGTTATCTTTTTCATGATATAATGTCCACACGCCATATCTAAAAAGAAGCAGATATACGAAATCAAATCAGTTTCAAGAGCCATGATAAACAGAAGAATCCCATCATTCCAACGATTTTGTAATCAGAATATGTAGGACATCTCTAGTTATTGTTTCTTATTTACTACCGATTTACCAGCACTGCGTACAATCTATCGGATAGACCATAGTGCTTTAGTCAATCGGATTGAATGGAATCTCATTACAAACTAAAACACTTTACATCACAGATTACTAATATTAAGTATAAGCAGAAAAACCTGTTCTATAATCCATTAAATTTTTTACAAATTGCCAATTGATGAAATCCGCATATTAAAAAAAAATCTGATGAATCTGTTATAACCCAGTCCTAAGACTATTCCAAAATTCTGTGAAATGATTCACTTCCTGTCTAAGTTATACTTTGGCCGAAGCTTTCGTTCTTTGTTTAAAGCATGAATTGGGCGTAAGCGGCATTCCGAGCTAAACTTATTTTAATCATTGAGTCTTCACAATCTTTCAGCGCTAGTGATTCATCGACCGCTAATCTAATGTCTGAATGTGAACTATGAGAAGAGTATATTAAGTTTTGTTCTTCCGCATTCTTACACCAGCTCTCATGATATCACGAAAGTGAATAAAAGGTAGGACCTGGAATAGATTCCAAAATTTAGGCTTATGTTTCTATTTAATAATGATATATCAACCATACCTATACTAAATTATAATGTTGTCAGAAAGTATTGAAAGTCGCAGTAAAATGAGCATACAAAACGTCGAGAAGAGAGTTTACAATCCCGTTCCATACTTACCTAGTTTCATCGTCAGACAAACCTCTATATAAAGATGGGACGTACGATTCTGCCCTCCCATTTAATGTCGGTCCTATGATTATCAAACGGAGCAGATATATCAATATATATCCGCATTCCACCAATATATAAAGCTACGATACTGTTACAGAAGAGATCATTTCTCTATGTTTGATGTATCCTTTATGTCGATTTAGTACATATCGCGGGTCACATAGATTTGCAATAATACACTATTCAGTATATGGTATATCATAGTGCAACGGAGTTTCTGAGAATATTACAAATAATATCAGAGAGGATCTCTCGTATGAAGGTGCGCGCGATTTTCTCTGAAACTCACACTAAGAGAAATATACCTACCAATTAAACTTGCCAGAGTGCACCTTTATTGAAGATAGATCTGGCCGGAGAGAATAGAAAGAAGGTTCGACCCTACTATACAACCTGCATCAACCATCTTTATCTTGTCTACTGGATTTCATATCTTGCTCGCTGTCCACCTTTCGTCAGCTTGTGGTTCACTTCGGAGACCAGTGTAGATCTGTATAAATACACATATTATTCCGAAACCGGCCAATGTTTTCTTATCATATATGGAACATAGTTTAGTCAATGTAGCACAATCGACTTTTATAAGTATAGAATCTCGCTCCTCTTTCTTTGTTCCACCGTAATGACAATTTACCAGAATCAAGGAGTAGTGACCAAAACTTGCGATTACGCTTCTTTCCCCATGAATTTCAAAAAAATGATCTATGGATGCTATGCTGACGTTTCAGTCATTTCATCGTAACCATATCAATACCGGAAGTGTTCGAAGAGATAGCCAGAAACTTACGCTTGAACATACGATTTTATTGATTAGGCGGTATTTATCAAAGTTTCATATATCAGAGTATTACAGAAACTCCTTTATCGACAAAGTCAGATCAATTAGATTTACACCATACGCAATAAGATTTTATTATCTAATCTATATGATCAAAGATATCTTCATCATTTAAAGTTCAGAGCACGAGCAGACGATAAGCGAGAACTGCATATCTTCGTTTTGCATCACACAACGAGAGACATCGGTACAATCTATATTTTAATAAATGAATTATGTGTTCTTTACTTCGCCCACTTAACTCAGAATGTTTGGCATTATCGATTTCTCGCTACAGACCTAGATAGTCCCACCAAAACTATCAACTAATGTAAGCCTTCCTTCTTATAAAATCTGCCACTCATCCGGGATTACAACAACCCATTGGTCTAATAAGCACTATCGCTTATTCAGTTCTTCTCCACAAAAGAATTAACTTCGTAATAGCGACCAGGTCGTGTGCGATCAAATATTATACACTGCTCTCATTTCTACACTGCTTCGTGTTATATAAATTAACATGTGCTAATGTTAGTCCCTTACAGCACGTTCATCTCGACAAACCTCTCCCGAATATAGAGAATGAGATGTTCTATTTAAACTTCAATTCCGAGATGAGAAGAATCGTTATTATCTGTGTTACATTATATTTATAGTTGTGATTCAATATTAGTAGATTATTATAGTATAGAGAGATAAAACATCTAAATGTACTTACACGCAAATACTAACCCTAGTCTGGTATACTATACGTAGACATTGAAAAGAATAAAAAAGTAACAGACGTGCGAAATACTAACAACCAAAATTTTCTAATGAATTATCTGATAAATCAGACTCATAACGACACAATCACCTTACACAGCGTATAATGGCTTATAATGAAGAATTACATAGTGTCATATTATTAAGGTTCCAGTCAGATACATGAATAAATATAAAAAAAACTTAAGCGTCCGTGCGCTAAAAGTATGAAAGGCAGGCCAACTATTCGGCCTCATTAGCAAGACCTAACCAAAATTCGCTGGTATACCACGAATAGTAGAGCTTATGTCATCTAAAATCACTTATACGTAATACTACACTTTATATAAAAAAGACAATATAACGAATATTTTTGCTAAAATTTTATCTACTTTACATTTATCTTATAACATCTTATCACAATTTCAAATAAAACAATGACTAACACAATACTTCGTGTCTTTCTTATTGGACAACATTTTAACGTAATGTTATGACTACAACAATAGTTAATATAACGTAATATATTCATCTTTTCTCGCCACGTTCTGCTAAAAGGTATGATAGGGGTGCCTACTCTCCACAACAAATAACTTTCATAAAGACTGGGAAAGATATGTCTGTACGCTATGACTTACCCCCTGATTTCAATCAGAAAGTCTCATTAATCAGAAATGAGCCACAATATATTAAAAACCTTATCATGTATAGATATAGATAAGTCAAAAATTGCACAAAGACTTCGAGAATCATCTATCAGAACACATCAATAGAAGAGCAACATATATAAATTATGAACATCACAGTTCAGTTTTAAAGACTTGTATATCGATTTCAATCATTTCAATCTGGAACGTCCACTCGAAATAAGCCGAAACTCCAAATAAATTTGATAGTATAAATAATAATTATCTGTTAAATTGAATTTTAATAAAATCCTGCAATAATCTAAATCAGATAAGCAGAAGAACATGATTTTTATAAAGAATCAAGATACAGTCTGCTAACATCACAACACTCTGAACCCTGAACATTTTTCAAACCTTGGTTTAGATAAGTGCCCATAGAACTGGAGATAATTACTCCGTGACCCCCATAATCGATCAAAATAAATTACATTGTGAATGTCATATAAGAAAATGCCTCGCGATACAATCCGATACTTCATCTGCTTTTATGAACGCCAGTAGATAACAAGCAACGCTAAAACAAGAAAAGAAATTATGAGATGTGACTTTGAAAGTAATATCTCAGAAAGCGCATTATTCTGTAAAACCACCTATTTTGAAAAGATAAGCCAATAAGTTTTCTAAATATACAGCGCAATGTATTGCGTCCCAAGAACGAAAACTCAAGCGAAATGATCAAGATTATTTGAGCTAGAAAGCAAAATGTGGACAGCAAAAAGAAACACGGAAAAGTACTTGAAATTCCATCTATTAAAGCCTACCTTTATTCTGAAGAGTTTCTTCAGAGAAAAATCACACGCCGTGATCCTCGAGTTACTCGAACCTACTATCCATGTTACTAATGGACTCCACCCAACTGTAAAGCTAAGTACTGCCACTATCCCAAAATATAAATCGTTATGATACAGTCATAAGCGAAAATCTGGTATAATAACCTAAACTCGATGACTCTCTTGCAGGACCTAGATTCAAATTTCTATTTTCTAATACTCATTATTAGATCTTTTGCTTCTCGACCAGATTATTGAGTGACGATCCAGCCACCTTTTGTCGATTGGAAAGCAGTAATTGTATCGCTCCTTTCAATGTGGAAACTTTCAGAAATATTTATATCATTATGCAAATGTGTCCAGATGGAATTTATTTTTTTATCTTAATTTATTATGATGAACAACTATCCAGAAGTCGCCGAGTTAGACTGAATCCGATGAGGAGTAGGAGCCAGAAAGAATGCACCCGTGCAATATGTCCCATGCTATTGCTATTATTACTGAATATCATTTGACCCAAGATTCGCCCATATATACGGGTTTCCAGACATAATACCTTACCAGCCTATGCACTCTATTCAGATCTAAGAAATAAAAGTTCATATCACATCTATCGCTTGTCCCTGTGATATCTGAGTAGCCATTGTCTACGAAGTTCCATTCTCTCGAGCAAAAATCACCGGTAAAGTCAAGAAGCAAAAAGAATTAAATAAACTTAGAAGATTTAGATATCTACGGATCACCAGAAAATCTTTCCGATAACCTTGTATAGATGTATGATACTAGTGAGTAGTCGTAGAATCCTGTAAAAACATTATTTATATAGGGTAGTGTCTCTATATAGTAGTGATAAATCCTAACATTATACTAAATAAAATAGACATCCATAGACCGTGTGAAAGTTCTGCATAAAAAAATCCCAGACCAACATTACATATGAGTATTTCTGAACATGAGAAGAAAACTCTGCAACAAAAAACGTGAAGTATACAATTTTTTTAACAAACCATAACCTCGATCATACTGAATCGTCAGACTATAAGCTTAGCATATATCGATCTGTTTCAATATACCTCTATATTTAATATAAGGAGTCTTATCATCAATCTAGAACAAAATACATTAGACAGTTTTCATCTCGTACATTCCATATTTTATTCATAACCAATATGAGTAACACTTCACACCCCGGAGCGGAATCAAGACCGCTATTTATCCGTTATATTCCCGGTAAACATTAACAATATTCTTCTGATCCTGCTGTATTACAGTCGCGCTGCATATTCAAAAAAATCGTCTATTAGAAATGAGAAATCTTCGTCTCACCATTTAGCTCAAAACTTCGAGCGCTACAAATCATATAATAAATCATATCTAGGCATTATAGGCTAACACATTGCAGCTTTCCGGTTACAGAACCGCTTGATAACAAACGCTGTAAATAAAATAGCAGAATAACATCAGATAGTCAGCTGAACCGAACATTTTGAACAGAATCCTGTATGTCTACATTTCGTTATCAGATTATATGCTATACTTTCACTTATTATACCATAACATATTCCATCTATCTCAAGATTAAAAGTTAAAATGTTTCCTATAACTATAAGAAAAAAGCCTATGTGTATTAGATAAAACCTATATAAATAAATAGTTTGAATACATTCGAAAAAATATTTTTCTATGAGAAGGCAGACCGTAAATGTAAATTACCTCTGATCTTATCCGAAAAAAACAAGATAGTATCTGCACACAATAGAAAGACCTGATTATGCCCATTTGACAGTAGATCTACATACCAAATAGGATCTATATTACATCCCTCAAGATCCAATCAATTTCCACCAAAACCTCCTACAGACTTTACACTTCTCAGCGCACATACACTCCTCGATCACCAACGTATTAATTTGAGAACCCGAATGTTTGAATAAATCGGCACGTGAGAAATAAATACCGAATTTATTTAACTTTATATAATCGACGTTTTATAGTATTCTATCCGTCTTCTATAAAGTATCTAAATTGTCACATTCGATCAGATAAACGTCGCCATAGATACGAATCAGTTCTCAACCTATTGTCCTTCTTTCGTCGTTGAATCTCGTTGACATTTATGAGCTGAAAGTTGAAGATCGACTGTTATATTCCAAATAACTACTAATAATAACTTCACATAATAATTTAAAAAAGAAACAATACAATCACATAATCTCCGTTGTAGACGAGACCTTAACGAAATATCGAAATTCGTACATAGCTTGCGCGCTCCTACGCAACACCACAAGTCTTCTCTGCTCATGTAAAATTCCTAATGACTCTCAACACCTTTCGCTCCTGAGTCTTCAAGTATTTATATTGCACCCTAAACCAGTTTAAAGAATAATGATATCGTTAAATCGAGCGTTTATTATACTCTCTATCTTTGATTCATTATTAAATCTTAACTCTCCTAGCGCAAGTTCTTCAACAAACAACCACCCTCTCAATCACAAATTGAAGAAAATGAATATTAACAAAACGAAAGTAACTTTTCTTTTCATAAATACAGCTGTATATGTCGCATGATCTAAAAAGCTTGATGACCGCATACAATCCTCAATATAGTGATCAGTCACTGATATACATAATATCAGTTGCATCTCTACAATACACGCATATCGTTATCTTTAGAAGATAACAAAACGGCCGTTATTAAACTTTTACAAAATCCGTAAATCGAGTACTTCTGAACAGTCAAGTTGATATCTTTCAATAAATAACGTGATCTTTTATCTATTAAACTGACTCAGATATCACAATTATTCCACAAATAAAATCAATGAAAAAATCTATCCGAGACTTATACTGATTTCGGAACAAATTTATTTAGTCAACCTTTAACAGTATTATCTCAAAGTAGAGATGTACATATCTTTAAAATAATACTAAAGTAATAGAATAAGCATGTTAATATCAACGAGAATAATTTGCGATGCATTCCTCGTGGACTTTATTAATATAGAAAGCATATTATATTCTATCATTTATTGAATTCAAAACACTCAACATCTATACTGGATAATATTTTCTAATAGAAAACAAAGAACCCAGTAATGTTGATATTATATAATTAAAAAAAAACAAGTATAAGAAAATTCTAAAATTTTATCAAATCTAGAGAACCAGTATAAACCATCGATATCAACACAAAAATAATTCACACATAAAAATTACATGACATCCTAACACAGGTCCTACAGACATAGGAATCTAATTCAATCACTTGAATTAATCACATATACCACAAATCTCAATTAATTAATTTTTACGTAAATCAATCTTCTCGGTACACACTAAAATAACGGACAGTCTAGATAATCTCGACCACCGAAGTTACATCTATTTATTGGAGTATTCGGCAGATATCCTCTTATTTATACCTCTTATAATTATAGACTAATTCACATGCAAAATTGATTTCACATGAATATCGGCAAACGTTCGTTCCTTGCATGAACTAAGACATTTTTATGTATAGTAGGCGTGAGAAAAGATACATATATTTATTGATTATTAAATAATAATTATAACTGATGAACAGTCATAAATTTGACCAGACAAATACAAAAAAAAGTAGATCTCTACAGTACCTATATTGAACTGTGAAGTATATTGAATGCACGTAAAATAGTTATCAGACCGGATTTGTTACTATAGTTTAGAACAGGAATGATAAAATATTCATCTCTCTCAAATACGCCTTCATCTGACATATATATATTTAAACTTCTTAAGATAATTCCTATACAGCAAATATCTATCATGTATAAAATTAATCAACAAACTTGAGAATTCACAAAACGAAAGTAATTCTTTTTCGTGAAATATACGCAATAGTCATCGCACGCACCAGATAAAAAACTTAGGTATTTATTAAACATACCTTCTATACTAATTATTCTGTTCTATGTCTATCAACTAATTTAAATTTTATTTTTCTAGCATCTTACTATAAATCTCTGACCGGGGGGGGGGGGGGGCGGAGTGAGGAGGGTCCAGAGGTTGGCGACGACAGAGGGGCGTCGTGGGACGGTTCGGAGTAGTATGGTAGTGTAAATAGCGCTCCAGATTCCAAAAATCATATATACCAGGAAAGAACTAAACTCGACTATAATACTTAACGGATCGAGATATAAATTAAATCATACAAAAAAAACCTGTCGTTTATCATAATCCTATATATGAATAAAACATCAACTAGTAGCATGTCATAAATCAGTTACCCATCTATTATTAAACTTCTTATAACAGACAGTC
>CAJDSM010048744.1:0-18475 GCA_903981925.1 Ostrea lurida | reverse complement strand
CTGATGTCGAAGTGATTTGGAAGTCCCAACCACTAATTCTATTAATTATTTACTCTCGACATCTCAACTTTTTTTTACAAGGTCTGACTGTCTGTAAACATTTGAACCCTTATGTGTCCCCCCTTGGGGGGGGGGGGGGGTGTCTATTGACAGGAATTAGTCTGAAAAGACTGAATCCTTATGGACAATTAAAATTGTTGTGAATAATTACCCTTAATGCATCCTAATCATGGGAGGCCAGGACTTGAATTTTGATTGTCCTTTCATTTTTGAAAATTTTTTTTTGGGGGTAGGGGGTAAAATACTCCTTAACTAAACTTGGCACCCCTCATTTTTTGTGCCCATGCAGGCCTACCCCTTAAGACCCTTCTGCCTGGAGTGGGTCATGAATTTGAATAAACTTAAATGTGACCTATATGGCGGAGCTAGTTCATAAATTTTGGAATCTTAATTAACTGGTAGAAGCCTTTTAAAAGACCTCAAGACTTCCATTTCTTGACAATACTTCATTTCAACAAATCTGAATTCACTCTATCTAATGATGCTTATATTGTTGCAATTTGAAAATGGCCTACCAGGTTAAACTTTGAAGATGCCAAAATTTTACCTTACAAAAGGACGATACTCTGAGACAGGAATTAGTCTGAAAAGACTGAATCCTTATGTGACAATTAAAATTGTTGTGAATAATTTACCACTTAATGCATCCTAATCATGGGAGCCAGGACTTGAATTTTGATTGTCCTTTCATTTTTGAAAAATTTTTTTTTTGGGGGGGAGGGGGTAAAATACTCCTTAACTAAACTTGGCACCCTCTTTTTTGTGCCCATGCAGGCCTACCCCTTAAGACCCTTCTGCCTGGAGTGGGTCATGATTTGAATAAACTTAAATGTGACCTATATGGCGGAGCTAGTTCATAAATTTTGGAATCTTAATTAACTGGTAGAAGCCTTTTAAATAGACCTCAAGACTTCCATTTCTTGACAATACTTCATTTCAACAAATCTGAATTCACTCTATCTAATGATGCTTATATTGTTGCAATTTTGAAAATGGCCTACCAGGTTAAACGTTTTGAAGATGCCAAAAATCTTGTACCTTACAAAAAGGACGATACTCTGATTAACAAATCTCAGTTGATATTTCAGGTAAGCTAATAAAAGCAGTGTCAGAATTTCTTGTCAAAATTTTCTACAACTAAAAATGGACAGTTTATGGAAATTTGCTATGTGAACTATCAAAGCTCCGTCAGATTAACGCAGATTTTTTACTAATGAAATTCACTATGATTCATACAAATATTGTTTTAGGCCATGCCAGTACAACCAACATCTGAAATCATCTTGTCAGCTGGCAGTGATGAATGTGGAGTATCACATATGGCATAAACTGCATATATACACTCAAGGACAAATAATATCTCCGAAAAAAAAAAAACCAATTATTAATTCTAAAAATACTAGTAATACAACAAGAACCAAACAATTTGCGGAAATTGAACATTTATGACTCGTGCATTTGATCAAAATATCTTTTAATATCCTTCTGAGCAAAATATCTTTTAATGCCAAATTTGTTATTTAAAAATGCACCGTAATTCACCAGCAAGCCAGAGTTACAATCCACTTTATTCGTTTTGAAGATCATAACACTTGATTAGAGAAGATGTGAAACATTATAAATGTGGAATACAGTATTTATGAAATATACTTAATTTTTAGAAATACATAAGGGTATGAACCGCGACGCTTCACACCAGAGCATACTTCATGAACCGCATTTGCGCTTCATGACAATTAATACGCCAACATGAAGCATCGAAGTTCACACAATCATGTATTTACAATAAAGTGCACCACCATGAATAAAGTGCACCACCATGGCGGATCATATGCCTGTTAGATGCAATGATTTTTCTATATTTTTACAATTAAGGGTCCTGTGGCTTTCGAATTGAGACAAGAAATGTTTGAGATACATAAATGCCCCATGCCCCCCATGGTGCAAAATTCAAAATGGCTATTTATGAAATTGGTGCTTTATACAAGGCAAAACTAATCATTAAACAAATAAGGGTAAATACCTATTCATCATGATTAGATGTCAAGTTTGAACAAAATACAACATATATGACAAAATCTTTAGCAGTTTTGAAATTGCCTATCAGATTGACCTTGATCTTTGGCCATGTGACCCAAAAATTATTAGGGTCATTTATTTTCTAAGGACAACACCTGTAACCAGTTTAGTTGTTATCAAGCAAAGGGGTCCAAAGATTTTTGAGCGGACAACACATGGGTTAAGACCAGTAATTTGACCTTGACCTTTAACCTTGTGACCTTAAAATCAACAGGGATCATTTAATCTTAAGGACAACCCCTATGCCATGTTTGGTTGATATCAAGCAAGGGGTCAAAAAGTATTGAGCGGACAACACATGGGGATAAGACCATTGATTTGACCTTGACTTTGTGACCTGAAAATTAATAGGGATCGTCTACTCTCTAAGGACAATCCCTAGGCCAAGTTTGGTTGATATCAAGCAAAGGGGTCAAAAGATATTGAGTGGACAACACATAGTCTACAGACTGACCACTTGACCTTGGACCATAGACCATGTGACCTGAAAATCAATGGGATCATCTACTCTCTAGGCAACCCCTGTACCAAGTTTGGTTGATATCAAGCGAAAGAGGTCAAAAGATATTGAGCGACAGCACATAGTCTACAAAACTGACCACTTGACCTTGACCTTCGACCTGTGACCTGAAAATCAATAGGGATCGTCTACTCTCTAAGGGCAACCCCGTGTACCAAGTTTGGTCGATATCAAGCAAAGAGGTCAAAAGATATGAGCGGACAGCACATAGTCTCTACAGACTGACCACTTGACCTTCGACCATGTGACCTGAAAATCAATAGGGATCATCTACTCTCTAAGGGCAACCCCTGTTACAAGTTTGGTTGATATCAAGCGAAGAGGTCAAAAGATATTTGAGCGGACAGCACATAGTTCTACAAAACTGACCACTTGACCTTGACCTTCGACCATGTGACCTGAAAATCAATAGGGATCGTCTACTCTCTAAGGGCAACCCCTGAACCAAGTTTGGTTGAATTCAAGCAAAGAGGTCAAAAGATATTGAGTGGACAGCATATAGTCTACAGACTGACCACTTGACCTTCGACCATGTGACCTGAAACAATAGGGATCATCTACTCTCTAAGGGCAACCCCTGTACCAAGTTTGGTTGATATCAAGCAAAGAGGTCAAAAGATATTGAGCGGACAGCACATAGTCTACAGACTGACCACTTGACCTTGACCTTCGACCATGTGACCTGAAAATCAATAGATCATCTACTCTCTAAGGGCAACCCCTGTACCAAGTTTGGTTGATATCAAGCAAAGGGGTCAAAAGTATTGAGCGGACAACACATGGTCTACAAACCGACAATCTACACACTGACCTCTTGACCTTGACCTTTGATCATATGACCTGAAAATCAATAGGGATAATCTACTCTCTAAGGGCAACCCCTGTACCAAGTTTGGTTGATATCAAGCAAAGGGGTCAAAAGATATTGAGCGGACAACACATGGTCTACAGACCAACAGTCTACACACTGACCTCTTGACCTTGACCTTTGACCATGTGACCTGAAATCAATAGGGATCATCTACTCTCTAAGGGCAACCCCGTACCAAGTTTGGTTGATATCAAGCAAAGGGTCAAAAGATATTGAGCGGACAACATATGGGTCTACAGGATCCGAGATCCGAAACCGACATACAACCGGGACCGACAGGTGCAAAACAATATTTCCTTTTCAAAGGGGGGCATAAAAAATTATTGATACTTCAATCAAATTGGGAAAAATAAATTTTATCCTAAATAAATTTTAAAATCATATGAAACATTATATTACCTATATTTTACACATCTTATATTCTTTAACCTTCTAAAATTTCCATTTATTATATTTCATTCCCATAAATTTTTGTTAAGTCTTTTGTATGTATTATTCACATTGAATGTTTATTTTTTTTTTCAAATGTGTTTTCCTTTCCTAATTTTATTGTGGAAAATGCTTTGCTCCCTTTATGTATATAGGAATATCCTCCTTTAAAACATAATGTTAATATTTCAATACTTTGTCATTTTAAAATGTTTAATTACCCAATTCTAAGGTGCAATTTACCTTTCTCTTCAGATTCACCAAATGAGAAGATTTGTTGATTCTAGGACTCAAATCTATGAGTCCAAAAAGGATGACGACATATATGGCAATGTCATCTTAATCTGGGTCACATTGACCTTGATTTAGAGTGCAACACACCTTCTACCTAAGATGCAGTAACTGATTAACTTTGATGATTCTAGGCAAAATAATGATCCAAGTATGAACAAGTCAGAATTTTACCATATTTGGCTATATCATCTTGATCAAAATTGACAATGACCTAACTCTAAAGTGTTTAACATTTTCTACCCACAATGCATCAGCTGACCATCTACCCACGGTGCATCAGCTGATGAAGCTTTGCTTCATGCCAGGGGTTGAACACTTGTCTTCACTGTGTTAACACAGCTTGTTTAATGATGGATTTTTTTGCCTGCCATTGTTTATTGTGCTAGTCATTAAACCACTCTTACATTTTTTAAATTTGACTTGTGCTTGGTGCTCAGGGCCGTAGCAATGAGGGCTCTTTATTGTTACAATGCACTCTGCAACACAATCCCTCAGTTTCAATTCTCATTTCTAAAGACCAAAGCATTTGGTGAAGAAGCATGCACGGCAGCCAGCCTATATTTAGAATTGTCTTGAAATAAACAAACAAACAAACAAAAGATATGCTATCCCATTTAGTCACACAGTTCTTTCAATACACCTGTAGTTTAGGTATCCTATCAATTTACAATACTGTCCCATTAACTGTATCAAAATATTTCGATATCTCAAACACTGATAGCTCGAATGCCATGGTTATGTAGAACTGATTTGGAGGTCCCACCACCTATTTTCTTAGTATTTTTACCCTCGATATCTCGAATTCACGGATATCTCTAACTTTTTTCTTGGTCCCATCAAGTTCAAGATAATGAGGTTTGACTGTATTTACATTACCTTGGCTAACTCCTTCATCGAGACAGACTTGGTTTTATTGGACATGTCGAGGGAGATAAATCCGTCTCTCTGTCCCCCTCTCCCTAACTGTGGCACAATGTCCCTGGCCGTCTGGCTAGCCTGATTTCCTGGGGAGATGACTGAGTGTCTGGCCTTCTGTTTTCTGACCATGTTCAGTTTGTGTTGCTTTAACAGTTCTGCGGGTGATATGGACTGTATCTCAACCTTCTTCTCGTCTGAAGATTCTACAATAAACAGAAGTACCGTAGATCAAAGGTGTGTATGATAAAATGCAAGGTCTCACCATAAGGGAATCTAAATAACAAATATGAAAACCACACATTAGATTACAGTCAAAAAATTGAAAACCAGTATCATCGGAAATCTAAATTTTTCTTTTCCTTTACAGAAAAATAAAAGAGTTGAGTTGGGACTTCCAATGGCCACAAAGTTCTGCTACTGTGAACTTTCCCTGGGGTGGCTGACCGGACTAACCTGTGTGTGACGGGGTCTCTTTCTTCACCAGATGTTTCACAAAGTTCAGAGAGCCTACTGTTGGTGTAGTGAGCAGATTCACACTGAAAACCAATAACTCTAAAATTAATTATAAGATAGCGACAAATTCCTGACAACATAATCTGCAATTTAAAACTCTTAACAAAAGGTCCATGGACCACATAGCTCACTTGAGCAACTGCATTTTCCTATGTTTAAAATCATACACTGTGAAATCATTATTATTCAAGTTGGCTCAATTTCTGCTATTTTCAAGTTTGTCGTCATCCTCAAATTTACTTGTCTGTCGAAATTTGAATAAGAAAGATAACTCCTTCAAATTATCATTCAATGCCCAAGACACCATCAAATTTATGTCCCCTTGGAAATACATTTTTTACGGAACCTTGAAAATTAGTGCCTTCAAAAATAAATGATTTCACAGTGCCCTAGATATGGTATAAAACCAGCCAAATGGAACCAGAAAGGAGAGATTTAAATGTACACAACATGAAGATGTTTAAAGATTAATTCATTGAATTGTTCCACTGAGGTTGTTGAAAGATTTTTACATAATCCTAAGCAAAATTTCAAACCTGGCTCTCGTGACCCCAAGGATCATGTACAAAAATTTATTCACAATAAATTGAGATGCTGCATGATAATTTGACAAATTTGAGAAAATTTTGCAAAGAGATTCAACATACTTTAAACATACACTATGGAATGTACAAAACCTTAAACTTCATTTGGGGTCCTGACCTTGGCTTTAGTGTAAACAAATATTAATGTACAACACTGTGGGGATACTTGCTTTTAAATAAGATCTGTAAATTCTCCAACCCTTACTGTATTCCCCAAGGGCCATGTCATGGTTTGAACAAACTTTTAATTAATATTCTTTATAGTAGGAGGGGGCTTCTTTTAGGTTTGGACTCTTCCGGTACAGTGGGAGATGAAATAGAATTTCTATGAAATACTCTGTCCCATTTTCACTATGAATTATATGGACCTTCATTTGAAAAAAATTTGAATCCCTTAAATCAGATATTACTTTGAGGAAAGTTTGATTGAAATTGGAGAAGTTCTGGGGAGGAAATGCAACAAATGACAAATTTTGAAACTTTAATCCAACATGATATGTTTTGTGAAACAATGATGGCATCAAAGCAATTCTTGTAACACCCACCCACCCCTCCCCTTCACACACACCTCCATCCCCCAAAAGGGCTGTAAAAGAAATAATGTACACATGTGAAATATCAAAGCCCTGTCACTAACTGTTCAAAATGTAAGACCAAGGTTAAAGGTTTTCAAAAAATACATGTTGGTCAAATTCCAAGGTGAAGGCTACATAGTCAAAAATTTTGCTACCTACAAAAAGGTCCTAGTCACAAGGAATACACATGTGGAATATGAAAGCTCTATCACTATCCATTCAAATGTTATGGCCAAGATCAAAGGTTTGTCGACAACAAGACAGATGATAACCCCCCCCCCCAAAAAAAAAACCCACTCTGAATCTCCAATTGTGGGGCCATAAAAGATGCACCTGTCTCAGGTGAACTATTAAATACAACTTTCTTGGAATTTCATCTCAAGTAAACTTTTTAAACAAATTATTTTGCTGTGGACAGCTTATGAGTTTCAGTGTAGTGGACAACAAAAGTCAAATCTGTTGTAAACAATGAAGTATTTGCATTGAAAATTCTCAAGACTTTGCAGTATTTTGAAAAATAATTTACCAAATTAACGGATATGAGTGTCAACTATGTATATGTACATCATAACTATCTCCATTAAAGAATACAGAACAATGCAAATCACACAATCAACAATCTACAGAAACAACACTCACATCCACAACAACCAATTGTGAAAGCGAGAATACAGAAGAACTTGATACACAGGGAAACTCACAGGTCCTTCTTATTCTGTTGCACTTGTTGAAGTTTTTCTCTGTCCTCCAGGTCTAGGTTGTGCAGCGACATCGTGGTAAACTTTCCCTGACTCTCCAGCTGCCTGGCCTGTAGATTCTTCACAGTCACCTGATCGTTTTTTGAGGACTTCCTTCTACATTTGAAACAATTTAAAATTCTTTTGTCAAAATACAGTTAAAGTTCGGTATCTCGAACACTAATGTCTCAAATATCATAGCTGTGTTGAAGTGATTCAGAAGTCCCAGTCACCTATTTTCTAAGCATTTTTACCCTTGATATCTCAAATCCATGGATATCTCGAAGTTTTTTTCTCTGTTCTGTCATGTACAAGATAACAAGGTTCGACTGTATCTTTTGTATATGATTCTGACACTATACCGTATAAGCAGTTAATTTTGGCATTATTAGCAAGAGTTTTGAGATCGCTAAAATTAAATATCGCTAACAATTCATTCCAAATCAGAGCTTTTCGAAACAATAAATCATAAAATCGTTAAAATCATTTATCGCTAAAATAAACTACCACTTTTTATGGCAAAAACGCTGCGTCTTGCTAAAAATTCTACTTTTACGGTATTATATATATAAATACCGGATCAATACTCTCCCATACCTGGTGTTAGTGAATGTTTCCCCTCCATAGAAGAACATAGACTCCTTGACATTCCTTGTTCCAAACACTCTGTTTTTAGGGGTAACTTGAGAACTAAATAAAACAAGAACATGAGTAAAACTGATGGATGTTCCTCAAAGTGCTTGCAATTAATGAACCATTTCATATGATGAATGACTTGATAGAAATATTTTCTACTTGTAAAGGAAATGTTTGGTGTTTGAACATGTTTCTACTTGTAAAGGATATGTTTAGTTCACAGGTTTGTACATGAAAAATTGTTGAAACACAGGCCTTTTTTCATATACAAGTCATATGCTTTGAGTGACCTTGACCTTTCAAAAATGACCTTTTGTGACAAGAGACATTTCCTATTACTTATTTTTGTCATATATGATCAAAACATGTTCAAAAACTGTTGATATAAGAAACTTTATATATGTTGTGAGTGATCTTGACCTTACCAAAATGACCTTGGATGACTCTCAGGAGAGCAAAAAAGCCTTGTATTAGCTTTATATAAATACTCTTGTTGAGGGGAAGGGATATGACATATTGTGTATTAAAGATGAGGACAAGTTTTAACCATTTGACCTGCATTGTGGAGACAAAAGTGTACAATGAGAACAAAATTTCTCTTCTTGTAGTTATTTTCCCTTACACATACCGGTACACACGATTCACAGAATGTGAAAGATTTAGATACAGGATACCGTATAACGTTTTTTTTTGGCGTATCACAAATTTTGCGAATCTGCCCCAAAACACTGCTATTTTTTATTTGCGTGTTCCTTTGTTTGCGATTCTTGGTATTCGTATCGCGTAAGATATGGAACACAGTTGGTGTAAATTTTATGCGAATTCAATTGTTCGCGATTCAAAAATACTCGCAAATAAAGCGAAAATTAGATTATCGCGAAAAAACCCTGTTATACGGTATTAGGTTAGTGGGGACAAGTCCCTACTGATATTCTCTCTCAACATTTTTTCACAGTCTGAAAAGAGAATGATGTATAAACTTTTATAGGTGTCCCTAAACATGTGTTTGCCTTAATAATAATGTTGTGTGTTTTGTCTTAAATGTTGTGAAGACTCCTAACTTAACAGGTTCCATTGGAAAGAGAGAAAAAGATCAATAGAGGAAAAGGAGAAAAATCTAACCAACCTGCCCTGCAGCTCCGTCCTTTTGGCACAAGTTTTTTTGTAAGCAGACTGTACATGATAAACACAAAACTGTCCTAGCTGCCTACAAACACAGTTAAACATGACTCTTACAAAGTTAAACACTACAAGCTAAGGAAATGCACTGGCAAACAGAACTATTGAAACTTGGAAATCTTTTTGCTTATGATGACAATCAGCATAACTCAGGGTATTTCTGTCTACTATAAACTATGATGACAATCAGCATAACTCAGGGTATTTCTGTCTACTATAAACATTTGATTGGCGGTTAAGTTAGTACAAGTTTGTCAGAGATACCACATCTACTTACTTATTGATAAAGTTAGTACAAGCTTTGCCTGCTTTGCTGACTCCAGCACACTTGCCCAGATCCTGGGAGTACCCCATCATTAGTATCTGGTTCGGGTGCTGGACTGTAAAAGCCATGTCCTGCTGGTTCTGTTATGATAACCAATCAAAATCACTGTTACATATGACACTGTTTACTTTGTAGCCAATCAAAATCACTGTTACATATGACAGTGTACTTTCTAACCAATAAAAATCACTGTTACATATGACACTGTATTTTGTAGCCAATCAAAATCAATGTTACATATGACACTGCTCACTTTTGTCCTGTCTATAGGTATCGACCAATCAAATCAAGATTAGATCCGTTTACACCCTCACTTACTTTGATGTACAAGGTTTGAACAGTCTCGTGATTCATTAGTGCTTCAATATCCTGTTACCAGCATGTGACCCTCTATACGATGTCATTGGTTGTTAGTGTAAAGAGTGGATCAGATGGAACATTAATGAAAAGATTTTCATATTACCGTAATTTCTCTAATTTTTCGACGCTCTAATTTTTCGACACTTTCTGAATTTTGGGAAAATATCAGTTTTTAAAAATCTTTAATTTTTCGACACTCGGGAAAAAATTCTGATGAAAAAATCGTCAGTTGTGGAAGGGGTTCGTGTTTATAATTTCTAACTGATTTAAAAGACTATGACGCTTAAATGATTATATCTTATCTTTAATGCCCGTAATTCTTCACTGTTTTCGTCTTTTTTCTTTATTTCTTGTGTTGTATAATATCCTACATAACGTGCAAGCGCGTGTTACTATTGGATCGCGAGTTTTCTTTCACTTTCGCTTTGATAATTCGTTCCGTTTTCTATTCCACATTCGTATATGACAATCTTCATCGTTTGTCGTAAGATCGTCATTTTCTTAAGTTCACAACCCTTATGTTTTTAATTGATGATAAGCACAGACAACAAGCAAAATAAAATATATTTGAACAAACAAAATAAACTCCGAGATCTCCAGAGATCTCCGAGAGTGTAACTGAATTTTCTCTGTGCGAGGTTATGGAGTGATCGGAATGAGCGAAATTATAGCATCCTACCACAGGCACTTGACGTTTTAAATATATTTGAAAAAAAAAAAAATCTTCCCGTAAACAATAAATATCAAGTGCCTGTGCATCCTACCTAACGTGAAAGCGCATGTTACTATTGGATTCGCCATTTTCTTTCACTTTCGCTTTGATAATGCGTTCTGTTTTCTATTCCACATTCGTATATGACAATCTTCATCGTTTGTCGTAAGATCGTCATTTTCTTACAAGTTCACAACCCTTATGTTTTTAATTGATGATAAGCACAGACAACAAGCAAATTAAAATATATTTGAACAAACAAAATAAACTCCGAGATCTCCAGAGATCTCCGAGAGTGTAACTAGAAGTTTCTCTGTCGCGAGGTTATGGAGTGATCGGAATGAGCGAAATATAGCGACTGGATTAATTATTCGGGTTACACTGAGTGTAATACCGGCCCGTACACTTGTGTATGATCCTGAAAAATTCGTACTTACCGGCCCTTATAGATATCGATCTTTCCGGTAAGGAAATCATACCAAAAGTTTTCAAATTCAAATTTTTCGACACTTTTGCAAAATCCTGAAAAAATGGGTGTATTTTAGTGTCGAAAAATTAGAGAAATTACGGTAATACATATAATCATACACATTTACCTTCTCTGCCTTGTCCATTTTGTTTGGGTTAAGAATGCCCACCACAGACTTGACTTCATTTTTCCAGTGCTGTTTGAAAACCTCCCCAAACAGGAAGAAGCTGATTGTTTTATCACAGTCATCCAAATCACTCAGCCGCCAGATACAAAACGACTTCCCCTAGAATTATCACCAGACTTCACACAACCTCCAGTATTGACATACATGTACAAACACACTTACAATGCATCATGTTTTAATTTGTACATCCACATTTGGATCTGAAAATAAGTGTAATAGAACTACACTTCTCCTATGAGAGTTTCCAACAAGAGGCCCATGGGCTACATCACTCACCTGATCCCATGAAATTTTTTACTCCATATTGTAGCCCCAACGGATCAGGACAGAACTAAAAATGTAAACTCTGATCCCCAACCTACCCCCAGTGGCCATGATTTTAACAAACTTGAGCTTACACATTCATGGGAAGCTTTCATGTAAATTTCAAAACTGTTATGCAGAGAAATTTTACAAATCCTTTTGAAATAAAAAAAAAAAAAAACTTACCGAGGAAGAAGTCCGAGGTTCTGACTTGTGAACTATGACCCCAATAGTCACCCAGTTTCCTTGGAGATCAGCACTTTTTAATTTTAAATGAATTTTGGACAGCTTTATCAACGATCTGTCTGCCATTTTGTACTTCATATCCATACTAGAGATCTTGGGATTACTACATCGAAGAAAATGTACATATCTATTAATACAGACTGTATTTTAACTGAAACTCCTTATATAACAGGTACGAAAATAATCTACTATCAAGCTCTTCAAAATTCAAGCTTTTTATTGGTAATAAAGGTCTTTTCTAGGATTTTCCTAATTTATGAAGAAGGCAAGCCTCTTTTCAAGGATGAGCCCAGCTACAGAATAACACTTAACAACTCACATTATTCTGATTCCAGAGAAAGGGTCCGTTACGCTCCTGTAATCCTCACTTGCTTGTTTGTGGCGTGGATCAACCATTTCCTGCCCAGGAAAGGGGGCCTGTTTTCCCTTACAAACCAGCACAGATATGGAATTATATCCACTGTCTATCATTTTCAACAGAATTAACAAATAAAATGAACTTATTCCAATCTATAACAATTCATTTCTTTTTCATTTTCTATGTACAGAGCAGCATTGTTTTCAGGCATTACATGAGGTAGTTATTGTTTTTCAGGCATTACAATGAGGTAGTTTTGTTACAGCGATTACATGAGGTAGTTATTGTTAACAGGCATTACATGAGGTAGTTATTGTTAACAGGCATTACATGAGGTAGTTATTGTTAACAGGCATTACATGAGGTAGTTATTGTCACAAGGCATTACATGAGGTAGTTATTGTTTTCGCATTACATGAGGTAGTTATCGTTAACAGGCATTACATGAGGTAGTTATCGTAACAGGCATTACATGAGGTAGTTATCGTTAACAGGCATTACATGAGGTAGTTATCGTTAACAGGGCATTACATGAGGTAGTTATCGTTAACAGGCATTACATGAGGTAGTTATCGTTAACAGGCATTACATGAGGTAGTTATCGTTAACAGGGCATTACATGAGGTAGTTATCGTTAACAGGCATTACATGAGGTAGTTTATCGTTAACAGGCATTACATGAGGTAGTTATCGTTAACAGGCATTACATGAGAGGTATTATCGTAACAGGCATTACATGAGGTAGTTATCGTTAACAGGCATTACATGAGGTAGTTATCGTAACAGGCATTACATGAGGTAGTTATCGTTAACAGGCATTACATGAGGTAGTTATCGTTAACAGGCATTACATTAAGGTAGTTATTGTTAACAAGCAGCATTACATGAGGTAGTTATTGTTAACAGGCATTACATGAGGTATTATTTTAACAGGCATTATGAGGTAGTTATTGTTAACAGGCATTACATGAGGTAGTTATCGTTAACAGGCATTACATGAGGTAGTTATCGTTAACAGGCATTACATGAGGTAGTTATCGTTAACAGGCATTACATGAGGTAGTTATCGTTAACAGGCATTCATGAGGTAGTTATCTTAACAGGCATTACATGAGGTAGTTATTGTTAACAGGCATTACATGAGGTAGTTATTGTTAACAGGCATTACATGAGGTAGTTATCGTTAACAGGCATTACATAGAGGTAGTTATCGTTAACAGGCATTACATGAGGTTAGTTATCGTTAACAGGCATACATGAGGTAGTTATCGTTAACAGGCAATTACAAGTGAGGTAGTTATCGTTAACAGGCATTACATGAGTAGTTATCGTTACAGGCATTACATGAGGTAGTTATGTTAACAGGCATTACATGAGGTAGTTATTGTTAACAGGCATTACATGAGGTTAGTTATTGTTAACAGGCATTACATGAGGTAGTTATTTGTTAACAGGCATTACATGAGGTTAGTTATTGTTAACAGGCATTACATGAGGTAGTTATTGTTAACAGGCATTACATGAGGTAGTTATTGTTAACAGCATTACATGAGGTAGTTATTGTTCACAGGCCATACATGAGGTAGTTTTGAGGGCCCTTTGTCGCAGCTCCTGGACGGCCCCCTGTGGGGTAGTGGACACCCTCTGTCGGTTACCCTTCTTCATCAAGTCCTGGATAACTTGGCCTGGTTTACTCAATTCAGGTTTAGCTTCTACAAATACATGTAATAAAAATATAAGTATTTAAACATCTCCTACCACTTTCCTGATACTTTATTCTGTTAAACACTAGTATGATAACCCATTACAGTACAACATGGTTACAATGGACATGCTTATAATGAATTCACAATTACAGTAAAACATGGTTACAATGGACACACTTATAATGAATTCACACTTACAGTAAAACATGGTTACAATAGACACGCTTATAATGAATTCACACTTAGAATGAAGTGATTTTCATCCCTATAGTTTTAGAACATATTGTGAGTTTGTTGAACTTACTGACTTACATTTATAATGAATCCCAAAAAATAAAAATATTATACAATTATTGCTGTTTTTGAGGTCAATACAATGATTTAGACAACTGAGAAATAAAATATTCACCAAGCCCAAATTGACCGATAAAGCAGCAATGATTGTTTTATTATATGATTATATGCAAGTTGGTTGAGATACAAAATAGTAGAAGTCAATAAATCCTACTATTCACCTGGAGGGTCAAGTGGAGGTGAATATGAGGAATTATTGATTTCTACTTTGTTGGATCTCATCTAATCAGATAGCTAGGATGTACTATTTAATCATATAATAATACTTTTTATCAAATGTTTCTAAACCAATAAAATTCGTCTGAATAACATGAAGAGTATAACAACATGTTTGACTGTGTACGACTACTGACCTCCATCCAGTTCCTCCCAGTCACTGTCACTGTCCCCAAACAGACCCCCTGTCCCTCCAACCTGCCCCTCAGGGCCTGGACACTCAGTCTGGTCAGGAAAAAATACATTTCTTCCACATTCATCAGCATCTGTCAGTTCTGAAATAGCAACAACAACTAAAAACAAAACTCCATCTGACATGAAAATCTAAATTCCATTTACCCTGAAGAAATCGAATGATTCAAATATTACCTTTTTTATCATTTGACACTTTTACTTTTACTTTCACTTCACTGTTTACAGACTCTGTTTTACAAGGTTTGTTTTCACTTTTGGATTGTTCTCCTTTTTTCCGAGAGAAGGGTTCTTTCATTCTATGATGGGCATTTCCTTTCTGGGAGGGTAAACTGTCTGTAGTTTGGCGGTCTGAGTTTTTATGGTTGTGATGGTCAGTTTTCTGTTTGGACATTTGAGGAGGTTGTTTCCGTCTCGAGTTCTCACTAGAGGGCCGGTCCTCCTGCTGACGTCTGGCAGAGAAATCACCCTCACTGTTTTCTCTTTCATCACTAGGTACCAATGATGGAGAGGATTTAGAAGGTGTCTTTTTCTTCTTTTTCTTTCTTTTCTTTAACTGTGATTCCAGTTCCAACATCTTCTTCTGAATGTTGAGAAGCTCAGCTAAATAAATAAATAAAAGTGTGTTACTCCACAAATATTGGGAAAACAAAAGGCCCATGGGCCACATCACTCACCTGAGCACTTTGCTTCATCCAGAAAAGCAGAAGTTTGAGATTTACAAAGTGCCACTATTCAGATGTATGGATTAAAGTTAATCTCTGTCATCAATACCCATAAATGAACATTCATCAACAAGAAAATATGACATGATAAACATGTATGATAGATTGGGGTCAGGCATAGGCCCCGGGGGCCCTTTTAGTATACCGGTACATATGTTCTCTTAATTTAAAATTGTCTTGATGAAATGAACAAGAAAATATATGCCATTGGATGGAGGGTATGGATCCTAATAGTTTTCAAGATATTAAATAATTAATAGGGCGGGTTGGTCATGACCCCAAAGGTTCTCTACATATGAGTCAATAAACTTGTCTCAATCCAAGGAACAACAAGAGCAACACAAACGTAGCAATATTACGCCCCGTATGGCCCAGACAGTGGTAAAAACCACTATGTGCATTTTGACCTTTCACCAGTGACCTTGCTCAAGGTCATGAAACATCGTTAGTTCTAGGGCAACAAATCGTGAAATATTATTGAATCCCTGCACACATTGAAAGTTATGGCCTGGACAATGTTAAAACCACTATGTGCATTATGACCTTGAACTCAAGGTCATGACACTTCCTTGGGTCAGACCCACAATTCTGTGAATTATTATTCCAATCTATGCACTCAGTGAAAATTAACTTATGGTCCGGAAAAGGTTAAAACCACTATGTGCATTGCGACCTTGAAATCTGACCAGTGACCTTGGCTTAAGGTCACGACACTTCCTTGGACTAGACCAACAGTTTTTGTGCAATATTATTCCAATCCATGACACTCGGTGAAAACTTATGGTCGCGGACAAAGTAAAAACCATTATGTGCATTGTGACCTTGACATTGACCAGATGACCTTGGCTTCAAGGTCATGACACTTCCTTGGGGTAGACCAACAATTCTGTGAAATATATTTCAATCCATGCACTCAGTGAAAAGTTATGGCCCGGACAATGTTTAAACCATTAAGTTTAGTGACCTTGCCTTTGACCAATAACCTTGGATCAAGGTCATGACACTTCCTTAGGTCCAAGGCAACAATTCTGTGAATATTATTCAAATCCTACAAAAGGATCAGGAGTCATGGCCCAGACAAACTATTTGCCAAATGTTAAAACTATTATGTGTATAGTGACCTTGACCTTTGAAGAATAACTTGGATCAAGGTCATGACACTTCCTTAGGTCCAGGGCAACAATTCTGTGAAATATTATTCAGATATACAAGAGGTTCAGGATTTATGGCCCGGACAAACTATTTCGGTACGGACGCCGTACACCGGACGGATGGACAACGGCATAACATAAATACATTCCGTCTGAAGACAGGCGTATTATAAGAAGGATATTCAATGTTCTTGTTGTGATAGAGAATTTATTCACGAGTGAGACAGGTATTTTTTATATTTTCACGAGTGCGCAGCACCGAGTGAAAATATGAAAAATCTTGTCTCACGATGTGAATTCTCTAACTAACAACAAAAACATTGAATTTTCTATTTTATATTAAATTTCTTCTTTTTAGCTGTCCCAGCCTAGCCAATGTTCATACTCAACTACATTTTATAGAAATTGCTACGCAGGGATTCGCATAGAAACATTTCGACAAGAGCGAGAATCGCAATTTCTGTTATTCATGTAATCTACTGAATCAGATCTAAAAAACAAATCGATACATGTACAGTTACTATGTAAGGCTTGTAAGCACACGATTGACTTTGTCGTAGTTTTGAGTCGTTGCGAATCTAGGCTCGACATCACATAAAAGATGTCGTGTAGCAGGAGAAAACTTAAATAGATCTGCGGCTTTTGTTGTATTAAAGTTTTAAACTACATATAACTCACCATAACATATGATAACATGCAAACATTTTGCGCTATTCTCTAAAACCAACACAATTTGTAGGCCCTAATGTAAACAAATCACAAATGTCGGATCGATATGACGTTGACGTCATCTATTACAAGACGTGACATACTTTACGTATCGATAGGTGGATCCAACATCCCTCTAAGCTGAAAATTAAAATATTTTGGGATATTCAAATAAGAAGACCCACGAAATTATTAAATATAATGTAAAATTAGGTTATCATTAGTATGTGCGGATTTGATATTGCGGCAAGTAGACCGGAACAGTTGTTATTTTCTCACTGTGAAATAACACTTTTTGTTATTTTTCACACTGTGAAAAATAACAAATTCTATTCAAGGATAAATTTCAGTATTTTACTGCTGAAAATTAATAAAATAATCTGTTACATTTGAGGTGGGTGATTTCAATAGTTTTCAAGATATACTATCTTTAAGTAGGGTGGGGTTACTTATGACCCCAGGAACCCCTCCACATGTGTCAATGAATTGTCTCAACACAAGGAACAATTTAGACCATTTTTAAAAGGGGGTGGGGGTCAGTCATGACCCCAAGGGCCCTCCATATTATGTGTCAATTCAGAGACATATATAAGAGATAAGCAACTTCTCAAAAGTCTCGTATTAATCTCGCGGTCCCTATTGTTTCGGTAAATATACACTGTGACATATGACTAGCTGAATACTACAATGACTAATGACGAAGATTAAAATGAATTGAATGCAAACCCTCCTAATACTAAATTACAAAAAACATTCAAGATACATACAAGAGCGTCACTTTAAAGGGACAACACGTTTTGAACTAAAAATGTTTCAAATTTCAGATTGACAATTTTGATGCAGCAAAAAATTTGAAAGTCAGTTGTTGAGTCACAAATAAGATACAGCTTTCACAAATCTCACAGTCACGATGTAAACAAGGCTTCAGCCTTGTTTATGTTTACAGAAATATTGCTTCGTGAAAATATCATGTTAAAAACATTATGAGATGTGAGAAACACTAGACACTGTTTATGGTGGTTTAGAATTAACTTTCTAATTCGAAAAAAATCTGCTTTAAATGGATTG
>CAJDSM010048741.1:3954-16840 GCA_903981925.1 Ostrea lurida | reverse complement strand
TGTCCAATACAAATAAATTATTACTCTTAAATGATAAAGAAGATTTCTCTTTTTCTTTTATACCATCCATGGCAGAGTATAAATAAAGCTCCATTGCCAGGAAGTTGGTTAGCAAGTACAGGTGTTCTAAGATTTTGATAACATTTGTACTCCCCATAAACGGAACGGCCATCCGTGGAGAGCTTACAATACCATACAACAATTTATAATAGTTGACAAATTTGTCTCCTAGGCATGAGAGGACATTAATGGTTCATTAGTACCATAATATTTAGAAATGGTAGTGCCGTAATAACCACGGCCCACTCAAGCTATCTGGCCACTGGATTGTTTGATTGAATTATTTACTGTTTACGTCCACTCGAGATATTTCACTCAGTAATGGGAGACGTCACCATTGCCGTGTATGGCACTTCATAATAATGTTTCATAGCACATTTTGTTGGTGATGTGTACCGTACAGCATTATGGGTAATACGTTTAACGATAATAGGCTATATAGTTCTATTGGGCAAAAGAATAAATAAGAATATGTAACAGGTGTCCAGTGTGTTGTGAGATAATTGTTCTGACCTTTTGTTTTGCTTTATATGCTAATGTAGCTTGGTAATAGTGTCTGGTTCAAACTTAGGCGCTCTGCAACTGACAGATTATCTGGCGATTGTGGCTTACTCTCGCGCTTATATAGCTTTTCCGTAAGTGTCACATGATAGGGGTTAACCAATAGGAATGCTGTACGGTGACGTTAAACCAATCACAACAAAGTACGGTATCTTACAACACAGAAGTTTGTCGCACTGTCAAACAAAAATATCGAACACCTATGTAGGACGTAATATACACGCTCAACAAATGGATATTCAAAGGATTATTAAATCAGGATTACAATGGACTTTTGTTCTCACCGTAAGTAACAAATTCATATTTCTCAAGTGTAAACAAGGTGACACGCAGCAGACAATGGCGTTAGGCAAGTGTGACAAAACTACAATTAAGCAATCCTGTATGATAACTAAATAAAACAACTTCTGCATCACGACTGAGTTGAGGCTGTGGCCTGGTAATCAACTAACAATGTTGAGCAAAAATACGACACTGTCACTATTTACATACACATAGGAAAAGATGGCAGCGGGATGCACACAAGTTTCAGTAACACAAGTGAGTTTGTGCTATTATTAACAATAAAAGCAACGGTATTTATAAAGCAAGTCTGAACAGATATAAGTGATCCTCCAGAACTAAGAAGGTATGTGTCAGGCATAACAACAATTGACAATTAGTTCACACATTGAACAATACATGCACCGTTTACATTTACATGAACATTCTAGTGCATGAAATAAATTATCAAACATCATAGTAAAATCCACCCACAACTCTTCGCAAACTATACTCCCCTTACATTGTCATAAAATTAAACAGCATATGTAATAAAATCCACCCCCAAAACTAGCAGATCTTACATTTTCCCCACCTAAGTAACTTAATTCTCCTGAATGAACTAATTAAGAATGCTGTTTATTGTTTATTCTGAAAGACGTAGGGGTATCTCCTCTGTGTCAATTACTGCAATTATGTCATCCCATAGCCTGTTCCTTTTGCAGCTCCCATATTCTAGGAAACTCACGGTGTCTTCATCTTGGATAGTGATAGATTTTCCTACAGCGATATCCCGAATGGCTTGATAAAGATACATGTATACCCGAGCCTTTGAACTAGGACTGCTCACTTTCCGTGGAGAAAGATCAGACGTTCCAGGGAGTGCCAAGAAGTTGAACTCATCCAAGAGAGTTGCCCGATCTACGCTTCCCTCACTACCGGTTCTACCTCTTTTCAGGGTCATTGCGGTGAATTCCAACTCCAGCATCTTCTGGTATAAATCGTATACGGTCCTTGGTCTTGTTATGGAAGTCCTTGGGCTGCCATACTATGGTGACATCTCCACTTTTCAGGGTTACTTGCATGCTCTGCTCCGATTGCCTTCTGGCAGGTGGCAGAAGCGGCATACCTCCTCTAGCCAGGAGGTTCCTTGCCCAAAGTGCTACTGGTTCTAGTGTTGATTGCGGGCACTGGGTGGAAGTGGCTGTGGGCAGTGCAGCAAATTTTGATCTAGGATGATATTCTGGTGTAGCAGCCAAGGAAGTCACGGGAGATGGTGACAGCTATTTGGAAGGAATTTTGCATGGAGAGAGAAGTGGCAACCGGAAAAGAAACAGGAAGAGAGGTCGGGACAGCGTGATTGGAACTTGCAAGGGCAGCAACAGATGGACGTTTTCTTTTTGGCTTTGATGATGACTTGGTGGGGGAAGGATGGCGTGGAAACAGCTCCTCTATATCCACAGGTCGAACCTTTTTCTTGGCTGGTTCCTTCAACTCTGGAGGGGGTGTCCTCTCCATGACATGTCGGCTTGTAGATATTGGAGATTCCAGATCTGACTCAGCAAAGAGCTCAATTTCTGGTTCCACTGGAACACTGCGGACTGGTTTTGGAGCTGACGAAAATTTCCTTATAAATTGTGGAGAGATCCCAAGGGAGGAGGCAAGATGGTCCTTATGATTCATTGGGTGTAGTTTTTAGCTCACCTGAGCCGAAGGAGGTCAAGTGAGATTTCTGATGCAAAATTTTCGTCTGTCTGTCGGTCGGCGTCGTGTGATTGTTCGGTAACTCTTTCTCATTTTTAACTTGTCAAGAATGCTCGGCAATTCACCAAACTTGGTAATATCCGTCTTTGATTAAAGGGTTCAACGTTGTCTCAAATGAAGGAAGCCACTCGCTAAGGGGAGATAATCACGAATGTAATGCATAAAATAATGGGTCGAGTTTAACAAATTCTCAAAGAACCATGCGGCAGAAATAGCGATATATGAAGTCTTCTGAATAAATGTGATTCTTTGTTCAAAGATCATGACCCCCGGGGTACGATGGGCCTACAATAGTGGTCAAGTTTGACAATGTGATTAATAGAGGAAAAACTTCTTCTCGAAGAACATGGCAGGAAAGCTGAATTATATGAAACTTCTCTGATATTTAGAGGAGATTCAAGCGTTGTTCAACATCCATGACCCCGGTGTACGATGGCCGCTACGCTGATATTAGTTGCAAATAGGCAAATCAGTTCAATCTCCGTAAACTTGAAAATATATACAAGTCATCTTTAAGTATAACAATGTTGAAAAAAAATCATGATAAAACCAATCTGTACATATACACTTGGTATACAATCTTTAAAATTAGATATTCAGCACCCCACCTTTGCTTCTACACAATTTTTGGTTTAACATGACTGACGATTCATTAATTTGCAAAGAATTAAAAAATCTTGACTTTCAGCTTCCTACTAATGAAGATTCGACTAAATTACAATTAGATCAATATGCTTGATATATACACATGAAATAAAAGCCTGTTGGGATGTGATCTTTGGTATTTCTTGCATTTGAATTCCTGTATAGATTCAGAACGATTCCTTTGCTAACTTTTGGCATCACACACTGTATTTCATAAATTTTTCCATTGAGCAGGCGTGTTCGTAATGTGTTGGAATTGAAAATATGTTCTTCAAATACCTGTTTGATGCTTTTCTCTATTTTTAGTTTTGTTATTGTACGTGTAATTTTGAATTCAGAAGCAGAGCGACCATTCAGCGATTGAAGACAATATATGTTGATATCAGTGAAAAGGCATTTTAATAGTTCAATCCATTAATCTGTTTTGAATGAAATATATCCAAGTAAAGCAGGATTTTCACAGTATATTTTGTTTTGCCCATTAGTTAAAGCTAATAGTTCATCCAAGCAAATGATGTATTTGCATTTATATGCTGTATGCCGATAGCACCGACCAATAGGATATATTATACTTGCGTATAAAGGACAGCTCGAGGTTACGGACCCAAAATGTGATTTATAGCCATTGTCTGTTACATAGCCCGGTAAAACTGGGCGTCACAAAGGAAGGGTAATAACTAGTCTGTCCAAAATAGGTAAATATGTTCTGCACACACCCTCCCCTCAGCTCCTTTAAGTCCCTTAAGGTAAAGCCGTCGGAGTCTATTCTTGTTCACATTCAAATTGCGTGATAGCCGCTTCAACATGCATCAAGGTGTGGAAAAGTATTTGAACCACTTAAAGTTATCGAGGCAATCTCGTCTTTGGAGGGGTAGCATTCCTTCTGTGTGCTTTCATATCTCCTCGTATTTACACAACACGACTACCCACTCATTCTATTTTTTCGGACTAAGAAACCGGGGGTCCCAGCGAGAATAGAAGTCAACACTCACAATTTAACTTGATTTTGAGATATCATTCCTCCCCTAGGGAAGAAGGTTCTCCCTGTCAGGCGTGCATTATAGTCTTTGTGCTTCCTGTCCTTGTCGTGCTTTGGAGTAGAGTAATGGTACAAAGGTCTATATTCACCCTGGAAAAAATCATGGGTATTTGCAAGAGTAGCCTTGTTAAGGTTTTGTTGCAATTGATACCTCTGATATTTTCTGACAAGTCTTACAAGGTGGACTGGGTATCTCAGAATAACTCCGCTACCCTGATGATAGTTTGCCCATGACAAATTAACTCCTGAATTGCCCTAGATTTCTTAATCTGTCTGTGATGCTTGTTGAGACATCCATGTCTTAGGGTTCTTTCTGATAGCCGTTCTGTGTTTTGTTTATGTGAATTAGTGAAATTTCTTCGGTATGTGTTATTCAGTAGATGTTCTGGTGTTTTATGCTTCATGAGATGATAAAGCGTGCTTTCTGTCTCCTGTGTTATGTGTTGGAATTTATGATTTGTGTGCTCAGTATGTGCTATGTTGTATCGCATCAACCCTTATCATTTGTCTTGGTTTGTGCTCTCTCTTGTTAAATGATGACTGATAAGACTCCGTCTTTTGCGTACTAGATGTGGCTAACTTTTATTTCTCTATTGTCTACTGTAGATGTGTCCTTGTGTTAATGTCACTGCACTCATACGTTGCTTAAGGTAATGCCCATGGTGTAATTGATGATTGTTTGTATTTGTATTCTATGTCGATCCCCATCTATCAAACTCCGAGTCCCTATGGAGTACCGATGTCACTCTTACTCTAATTTAGATGAATTCTCTCACTTTAGCGGAGAGTTTATTCTAAGCCTTGTACTCAATACCACGAGACACCGCTACACGCTCAGTAAACGATTTTCCTGTCAGCTAACTTTAGGGACCGAGATAATCTTCAACTTCTCTCAATCTCTGCAGTTCCCCGTGCGTCCTGTATGAGATGTACGGCATCCTAGTATGTTAATTATTTCATAGCCACTTCTCATTTCCATTTCAGTACGCTTGTCTCTGAATTGGCACTGAGATCATGCCGCATTCTTAAATTTGATGACTACCAATCTGGAGTTTGTACCCAGTACACTTCCAAATGCATTCATTCTCTGCCCCATGTTCCGCTTTAGTAGTTGCCTTCTGCAGCCTCTGGGTATACAATGCCCAGCATCTCTTGCGAAAGAGCTGACGAGAAACAGTTCATAGCCCCCTGTACACTACACAATCGCCTCCATAATTGACAGATCACATACTTATGATTCCTTCCAGCGGCATTGAAGCCTTGTGCATTGATTTTTCCATTTCTCAGAATCTCTTCACTATACAGTATCCATGTTCTCTCTGAACGTTTCCGACATAGGACCGTGCTTTGCATTTCTCTTTCTAATAACGAATTCCTATACCTTCAACATCTATAAGTTTAATAATTTACACACCTCCAGGTCTTGAAACAAAAATGCTCACGCTTTGCTTTCCTGCTCAATTGCTTCCCTCGTTAAAAAGACCCAGTTTCACACCTGCTTAGACGACACATATATATCATTTTTCTATGCAGATTATCCTCCTATACTTGTCTCTGCACTTCACTTCGTCATTATACGTTAAAAACCCGGTACCCTCTCTTTCTTCTTGCCTAAGATTAGATCATATCTCAGTCGTCAGGCTCATCAGTCCCAGGTCTACATTTCGCCCTGTTACGTCTCTCTTCTCCTCATCTTTTTTATTACCGAATACGATGTCTAACATTCGCAAACTACACACACTATGGCTCTAGATGCACATTTATAAGCTTATGAGCGTTCTTGTCTCATACAGCACACAAAATATTCTACGTCTGCACGTCATTGTTACTGATAAACTCTACCGCACATACTCACGTAGAAATTCGTCTGTTGGCATTTCCAAAACTCACTTCTATTTGTAAGAGTGATTAAAGACTTCTCTCAATTCCACATTGTTCTTACTCACTCCTCCATACCTTAAATTCATTTCTTATCTCACTCACTCACCACACACACTTGCCTATGTAACGTGCCTTAGCTATTCAACAGTCATACTTCCTATTCTTTCGAATGTTGAGTTACCTACGTAAACAATTTCTTGTATAGTGCTTATCAACGTTATACGAGCCTATATTATTCACGTCAATGCCCAGTAAGAGTGCAAACATTACCACATACTTTTCCACCTTATAAGCCTTCGTTAAAGCCTTATTCGTAATGTTTCCCATTCGGACCTATGACATACCCGCTCTCAAGTCCCTTCCACAATTGGATACCAAAATACATCAATGTCCTCTTACCACATAGATCATGGCTGATCAGGTCCGCTGGGACCCATCTCTAGCATAGGTCCTTTCATAATGCCCTTAGATTATTATTCGAGAGCGTCCAAGGCCATCAGTAGGGCGATGCACGTTTCCTTTTCCCTTATCTTCAAACATGTACAGATGTTTCCCTCAACCGTCGTCCGTGGTATATCACTTTGATTGTTACTAGCTGCCTGGTGGTCTGAGGACGGTAAAGATGGTAGTTGAGTATGTTACGGATATTATGCCCACCCGCTGGTGCCGCCATGTGCCTGGCTGGTTATTGAGAGATGTACCACGTCAGATGCCGTATTTTGAACCGAGTAACTTGTCCTCTGCTACGCATAATATCCCAACTTGCTTGTCCATGATGGAGTGAGGCAAACATGATCCTCCACTTGGCCTGGAAGTAATTGTCTCTAATTATCTCCAGACACTGAGCGCGTTGAATACCTGACTCTGCTTGATTCATCAATTTCATTGATTGGTATACTCTTTATTCATGTTAACACGTTTTCTATTGAACCATCTTCTCGCTGCAACCTGTTCTGTTCTGCAAACGAGAACCTAAAGATCGAGTTTTATGAGCCAACTCATGTCATCAATTTTTCAGAATTACGTCACTGTCAGAGTACATCTTGCTTTCCTGATCAATCACCAGTGCCTCGCCCGTACAACTTCATTGTCAAATGCTAGAAGCATCATCTATGTTAGTCGCTCTATGTGGTGTCAATTGGTGTAAAACTACTCCCCTAACAATATCAGTTCAAGACGCTTCTATAACCATTCTGTGCTAAAGCATGCTCAGGATGCAAAGCCCGTCATGTGTTAAAACTGTCTATATAAAAAAATACTCTCTCTTGCCTCCGACGAGGTCATCGACACTATATCTTGCGGACTGTATTATACTTCAGGCGGTTTTCTCTTCCCAACGTATGTGATCGCTCTATTTCTTATTGAAAGAGTCTTGTACCTGTGATTTACCGTCTGGTCTACGTTACGAAATACAGTAGTAATATCTGTTCCCTTGAGTATTTTCTGTGTTACTAACGAATTAGATAGGATCGTCCCCACAAATATTAATTCAGCCAGTTTATGCCTAGCACAAAACTTTCCCCCCGCCCTCCGTCGCCTCTATTGCGATCTCTGTAACATAACACTGGTAAAATATCTGACTTGCCACGGATGCTTTATGTATTTACCTGCTTCTAGTATAGTTTCACGAAGTACCGGTCCCCAAAATAAACTTGTTACAGCTTCTTGTAGCTTTGCGAAGAGGATGTCCGCAACTCGTGTATTCAGTAGGTCTACTAAGTCTTCCTCAGTAGAGCTCCTCTTTTGCACTACCAAAGACAAGAGTGAGTATATTATTTTCCTGGACTTGTTGATAAGTCGCCCGCACCTGCTTACGTCCGAAGTAATAACACTGAAACACTGACGAGACCATCTTTCCGGTGGAAAAACTACTAATGGCCTGGTTTCTAGGAAGTGCACCAAACCTTTCATAATCTTCTAAAAAAATCGTGTTTTGTTCTGCAGTTGAACAAAATTGGTCACAGTAAATACATTATAATCAATGTGTGCCGCAGTGTAGCAACAGTAATGTTTACATGTTTAAATAAGCAATATGCTAAGATGTCTGTTAAATTATAAAGCAGTTGATATTACAATAGTGCAATCTATTATAAAAATGTCATTTATTCCGAGGTTCTGTTTTTTCAAATATTTTGGTACTTACTTTAGTAAACACCTTGTACCATAGTTTTACAAAGGAACTCGAAAATTTTATACAACAGAAGAGTGTTCAATAACAATTTCATTTAATCCACTAGTAATTTCATCACTTTTACCTCAGCATACCCACTTGACACCCCGTAATTACCGACAGCGTATTACAAATTCGATGTCCACGTTACTGTAGGGTGAGTCGCTTGCAACACGTGAAGGCGTAAATCTTCGGCGTCGTTTTTCGTTTGACGCGAGATATTCCCACTTCATTGAACACCATTGTGGATGAATTGGCCAGATAGCATCCACAAATAGGATATTGTATTACGTGGATTTCAAAGGAACAAACGCGAGCTACAAGCAAAATTGTTTATTCCAATTTCCTTTGTATCGGTCAGCCCGGTTAACATATAACTGGCATTCAAATAGAAGGGTAAAATACTGTATGCCTGTCCATAAAAAGATATAGAACAATATGGTTCTACCAACCTTGTATGATATATCTCACACGAACATCTACCACACTCATACTGTCTTGTTTCTATGTAATGAAGAGGCACACTCTGTCGATTCCTTATATCTATATTTTAAATGAACCACATTTGTCATCTTAAACAAATTTCTATCGGCAAAATGCGTTTTAAGACAATTTCCCAGCTCTTGCCTATAAATACTCCGCAAACTTTGAAAAAGAGTTATTGTCCTATATCTCAGATTGTTTAATAATAAATTGATAATTTCCTGTTAAAAATGGGAATTTATTTGGATAAGTCTTGTAAAGGAAGACTTTACAGGCTAGATGATTCCCTTCATGCATATTATTCCACATTCAATGAATTACTGATCTTTGTAAATGTCATTCAGGGTTTCAGTCAATATAGCATGTAAGTTCTGCGTATTTAATGGAATCATAATGCACTCTAACCTGTTCGCATGTGAGACCATTTCCGCGGTAATCGCAATAATATTCAAACGAGGTGTGGCAAAGATAATTCATTCTGTATTGTGTTTATTTTTTCTATTGTCTGTTTGTAGTCACGGATAAAATAGTTTCCTTAAGTGAAGTCATTCTGGTGTAAAAAAAGATTGCGAATTTAGATTAGGTATAATAACAGTATTGTTATATATACTGTCCACACAAATCTTCATACGAAAATGCTATTTAAACTTAAGGTGGATAATGAAACGTTTAGATCAAGTTTTTTTTGCCTATGAATCATTCTATAATTTAATGGAAAAATGCATATATGCCGTAAGAATCACTAACTTACCTTCAACTGTGTAATATTTCTTAGATTTTTTAGATTGATTTGTTGTCAAGAAAAACTGTTAATTATTATATATACCATTTTTCCTTATCTCTCTTCCGTATTAAAATACTACTTCTTATGTATTGAAATTAGCAAGAATTATAGATGAGAATTTCACTGAACACAATATTTCTATTTTTCAGTTACTATTTTATGTCCTTATTTTGGATGAAAACATATCGGAGCACAAAGGAATAATGCAGAAAATCGTCTTTTCTATGTATATCATCTAGGAATGAACCCATCTGCTAATTTATTGTATAGAGAAGCAATTGTTAACAAATAATATCAAACCAAAAATTGAATATTATAAATTTAGAACAAGCGTATACATCTATGATAATGTGTGTTCAGAATACCTAATGTAATTGAACAATTATCCTTTGAATAGGAGTTACCCTCTTGAATGAGTGGAATGAAACAAAGCAAGGCAATATTTTTGATCTCAAAATTTAATAAATTCAAATTTCTAGTTTATGATCATATGGCGATTATGGACATATATGAGCCGTTAGGACATTTTATTACTAAATGACTTCAATTTTATTTTGAATAAGCTTGGATTCGCCTGTAGTAAATTAGCTTGAACATGACTAATTAATCTCCAAGTTATAACAACTTTAGGTCCCTGTTAAGATTTATGGCGTTACACTATCGCCTCCAATATTTGAACCCGACGCATGTTATCAAATATAAGGAAGACTTGTGTTAAATGAGCGGTTCAATGTTGGAGGCGGGAAGAAATCGAGGTAGAATGATATTTTGTTGCGTTCGAAACCTTTTTGCTTCCTCGACTAAAACTTAAACCGAAAAGTGTAGACGCGGTTTTCGAGAGCGGAAACGCCGGCACTGTTAGCTATATAGGGACACACTTTTCATCTACCTTAACTACTCGAACCCAAAATCATCCAATAGCCAAGCATTCTATGATTTCCTATAAAAGATCTTGTGCGGTTGAGTTCTTCGTTGCATTAGCTTTATCTCGGGAGAGACCTCGTTATTGTGGCTTTGCTGTCGTTTTGGCCACGCCCATTGCTTAGTTCCAGAATTAAAACGTCTGATCATTTGGCACCAAAGACAAATAGAGACGTGCCCCTTGCTTTACCGTGCCTACAAATACAGATTTTTTGAAACACCACTTTCGCTGAAAGGGTCTGTGTCGTCCTGGGTACTCCATTTATGTACCCCAGGGTACTTTTATTTATTAGAATGATACCCTGCTGCACCAAAACTACTCATAAAAGAGTCCAGAGTTCATAAGTTATGCAAGGGAGTATGGGAAACGTTTTGAGTCTTACTTCAACCGCACGATAGCTATTCTCAAGTTCTGCGATCAGTATATTTAAATATGACCCTGGATGAAGGGAACATGACAGAATGCCGCGAGACAATTAGATACTTAAGGTGGAATGCTATACCAGAAAAAAATGATGTGGATGAAAATTAGAGGATATGATGAATAATTTTTTGAAAATAAAAAAAAAAATGAATTGACTACGTTTCGTCAAAAAATGCAGTTTTTGTAGAAAGCAATTTGAAAAAAAATTAAAACCCCTGCTGGAATCGAACCCGCGTCCTACAACAGTTCAGTAGGCAACGTGCTAACCTACTTAGCTACTCAGCTAGGCCTATAAATTTGAAATGAATTGACATATAACCCTGATATTAATATTTTCATCCATGTTTCAAACGGAAGTCAGCCATTATGACGATGTAGAGCATTCTCTTGCACAGAGTTGTCGGTCCTTTCTCTCTTACATTGTACATCTCTGTTTAAAAATTCAAACTAAATAACAAATAAGTTATTTGATAATCTCCTTGTTTAATATTTTACCAAGTAACAAACCCTAACAAGTAGTGTTTTTCCATTCTTTCAATGTTTTTACAAAAATCTTGTAAAACGGGAGTTGACAGGTATGTAAGGGAGAGAAAGGACCGACAACTCTGTGCAAGAGAATGGATGTAGATATCTACCTTTATGAGGAATTGGGTGTTTGCCGAAAATGTGTTCTACTTTGACAGGCCATTGAAGCAGCTCGAAGAACGACACCAACATTTTGACAAACAGTGGATTGAATTACAAACAGTGTTCGGAAATCTTAATCAAAGCTTGATTTCCTTGAAAACCGAAATAGAATCTTTTGCGAAAGGTACTTTTGAAAGTATGAATGAAATACGTGATTCTGTGAAGGCTTATCTGAAGAACAGTGTCTAAACTGCATATGTCGGAAAGATTCGCATCTCTTGCTTTTCAGACCTGTGGGGGTCCGGGTTAGAATAGGTCCCCAGCATCCCCTTGCGTGTCGTAAGAGGCAACTAAATGGGGCGGTCATTCGGATGAGACCGGAAAAACTGAGGCCCCGTGTCACAGCAGGTGTGGCACGATAAAGATCCCTCCGTGCTCAAAGGCCCTGAGTGCCGAGTATAGGCCTAAATTTTGAAGCCCTTTACCGGCATTGATGACGTCTCCATATGAGTGAAATATTCTCGAGTGGGACGTAAAACAATAAATTGTCAATCAATCTATTGCTTTTCAACATTTGGTTACAAAATTTGATCTGCTTTTCCAACAACTTCGTTAGAAAGGGAATCGTCGATGATGGAGTGGCTATGCCAAATGAACGATGATGCTTTCGGTATTTTAAAGGTAATATTAAATGATCAGGAGTCGTGGGAGTACTACAATTTTACAGGACGAACAGAATATTTGGAAAATGTTTCATCTATCGAGAGAGACTTGACAGAAAACTATACTGCAGCAGCTGCATTGATGCAGTTGTCTAATTCTGTTAACGGAAGTGATTTAGTGCTGTTGTCAACTTTCAGTGACTTTGTAGAAGATATGACGGCTTAAGAAGATTCCCTGAAGATTGACAGCAATTTTATTAAGCGAGAATCAACTTTTATTCTTTTGCCAATCACTGGTCAGTATATCATGAAATTAATTAAAAATATATTATGTCAGAAAATATTTACGGTCACTTTGAGTAGTATTTTTCATCACGATAATTTCACTGTAGTACCGGTAAGTAAATAACATTTTTTTATGGTGAGTGTAAGGATAATTCATCGTTTACGTTTAGTTCTCATTATCTAAAGCTCAAGTGAATATCCTGAAGAAAGGTATGTTTCTGCATATACATGTAGTATTCTTGGAGATACATGTAAGCCCAGGACTAGAACGAAACCACAATATATTGGTTCTACAAAGGAAGATACAGGAGAACTTCTT
>CAJDSM010048738.1:3445-18229 GCA_903981925.1 Ostrea lurida | reverse complement strand
CCGGTGTTTGCCAACCTTTTTGATATAAAATGGCAAAGTAACAAAGTATCAACATAATCATTAGTCCAAAAAACAGATAAAAAATTGAGTGTTGGGCACATGGACCTTCGTCAAAAGCGAAGGCAGGATCAGGTGCCATAGAGGAGTAAAACTCCTTGCTGACCGTCCACTCGGCCGTGAGCCGTAGTCGATATAAGTACGGGATACCCGTCGTCAATCTAGTACGTATATATAGATATGCATATTTAGGAAGCAAAGTATATTGAATTTTTATGTACTTTGGAAAATGTCATAAAAAATGTAAGATAGACGTCATTCTCTTTTAATGTTGTGACCGTCCGACTTGGAAATACGATCATCCTTTTCTGTTCTGATTTAAACAACTTTAAACTGTTGAATTGTATTTCAATTATAGTTATTATCGATAGCTTTCTTGATTTTGATATGGATTTTTCATACTGATATTCTTACGGATTGTCTAATCACCTAGAAAGATAGAAGCTTACAGTGTCAATGGTCATAGGGAGATGCTTTCTTCCTTTGATGAGTCTTACGATCTTTTTGCTCTTACATTTAATTTTGCATTGTTTCTAGAGTCCACTATGGAAACACATTTGCCCCCCCCTTTTGGGCCTCCAACTTACGCACCTTTGGTTTAAAGAAAAACTAGCAAGAGTACTTCATTGTGACTTTATTGGGAGAGTACTGCCACGGCTTCTATAACAATAGGGAGTATAACCTGAATGTCAATGTACATGCCTATTTATCCATCCCTCAATTATAAGGGAACTGGTAATACATGGTTTACATGGTTTGATACCTAGTACTGGACAATTCATTGAAATTTTAAATCTAGCAAAGTAAGAAAGGAACCTACAACTTAATACTAAAAAATTACTACTGGTGAGCTAAAATAGCTGCCATGAGATTATGCCTCTGCATAGTATTGCCAACAAATGATAACGATACCAAAATAAACACCATTGAAGACGAATCAAATAACGAGACCGCCTAGTTCCCCTGTATTCTAATATGACTGGAAAGAGTTTGGCCCCACCAGCGTTAGTGGTCAGTATCTATTCAGATACTAAAAGGAAGTTTCACTGTGTCAAACGCAATCACATCCAAAAAACACATACAAAATCGAGTGTAGTGGCCAACCACGGCTCGACAAAGCGAAGTAGGATCAGGTGCCAGTGGAGGAGTAGCATCCTCTGCTGACGTCAACACTCCGCCGTGAGGCCCGAAGTCGAACAAAGTAATGGGGGTTTAGACGTTTCGTTCAAATCTAGTACGAAATGAAGTATAACAAAGGGTATGAAACACAAGTCATTAACATATGCTTAGTGATAATTTGTAATGGCAAACAATCCAATACTTGTCAATATGTCGACTTCAACAATTGACAGTACTTTATGATACGAGAACTAGTAGACTAAGTAAATTAAAAAAAAAACTAATGACTAAATGAACTATTTTCATTATGGAACCCTTGTCCGTTTTTGCCCCATCTTGGAGACTATGAACATAAAATTTCAATCAAAAATTGCTTGATTGCTGTTGCAACTTATATAAAGAAAGTTTTGTACAATGTCAAAGGATCTACAATTTCAGAATTTATTGTATTTGTAGTATTTATTCAAAAACTGATTAAATAAGCGAATTAATTTGTAAAATCTTAGAAAGATACCACCCGCTGAACGAAGTACGGCGTCATATTTGAAAACACACGTCCTAATATACTATTTGTAAGATGGAAGTGCGCACGTATACAATGCTCGAGGCTGCCCAACGTACACATACTACACCGTGTGTGTCTTATGTTATCAGCACCCTGCCGCATTACAAAAGGCTCGAATCCAAAGCAATTCGAATTAACGACAGCTGCCGGTGGTGAAATTCACGTCCGGTATAAACACAGTACCACGTCCAGGACAAGAAGTGTAACTCCGTTTTGTGGTGAAGTGATACTCGATGATGCATTTGGTAGTTTCCACGAGTTTGTTAACATCGGTCAATATTATAGTTTTTGGTGATGAACCAGGATCGCTTTCACTCTGTGATAAGATAATAAAAGCTGTGGTCTCCTACAAAGAAATAAATTCGTAGAAAGATCAGTAATAACACATTAACGTTCTCTGAAATGAAAGGACGCCTTCAAAGATTAGTAAATAGTCTGATTAACATGCAATCACATGCAGCTAAATCAGCTCTCTGATTTTCATCGTATTGGGTGCTGTGAGATATTCTTTGAATCTTTAACTGCATTTTTGAACAGTGGGTGAGATTTGTTCGTGAACATATATTTCAGGTATTTAATCTTCGCGGCAGGTCTTTCTGAAATTCGTTATGTTTCTAGTATTATTGTGCATCTGCATCTAACGCCATCATTATTTGCTCTCGTTTTCATTCGACTCGATCGTCTTAATTCTTGGGGTGCCGCTTCCTTGACCCATCCTCCCTATCACAGCAGAGCTTACATGACGGTATCTTTGTTCTATCATTATTTCTCACTTATATGGATGCTTCTTCTAATTCATTTATCTTCTTAGTAATACAAGACAGTGTCTTAGTTTTCCCTTCACTTTCAACCCCGGCGCATTATGAAGAATAATGGTAACACATAATGAATCGAGCTCCATTGTATAGAGGCGTTCAAAGGCGTCAGAATCCTGATCTAGTGCTACTATCTGAATAACTTTCTTGTAGTGCACAAGAAACTTAATTCTAGTGTTATTGATTAGCGGCTGATACACACATAGTCGAACCACATGAAGTTATGAATCGACTAGAACTCACGGTATGAGAGCGAGTGGACAGTAAGAGGATATACATGCATCCAGAGATCGATGATCCTTCATAGAGAGTAAGTTAAAATCAACAAAGGGGGAAATACCGGACCGACTTGGACAGACCAGAGATGAAATCAAGTTTTTAGAGGAGTAAGGATACCCTTTGATTTGACAACCCCCCCCTAAACGCATAGTATTATGTAGTTTGGTAAACTTCAAATGAACAGTCAATTAAATCAGTGCCATAGAAACTAATTAAATTAATTGAGGTTTTCAGTTAAGAAGTGTAGTACAAAAAATACATTATTAACAAGCTGGCATTCATTTTCTCTAATAGACTCCTTAATAATGTAACAAATCTGGCACACAGACCAGAGATGGAAGTCGGTGTAAGAATGGTAAAATAAACTATAAAATTGACAGAAAGCTTAATCTGTCGATATAATAACCCAATAACGAATATAGAGAGAGCATGCATGTAAGCAGTCAACAGTAGAAGTGGAAATCAGACACAGAGAGTCAAGACACTCATCACGTTAAGGACAGCAACAACACACCCCATCAAGCTATCTATATGATGGACGGCGTTCTGTTAAAACCCATAGAGATCACGCTGACTACATTTTAATATGTCAGCCCTAAGAATGCTGGAGTGCATGCTACTAAGAAGTATACGAGGCAAACAAATCCATGCCTATGACAATCAAAAGTAGCGCAGCCATTTTCCCGTTAAGTAGAGCGTCTTTCCAGGTGAGTATATGAGCCAGACGATATAGAGATCCAAGTATGGTGGATATTAGTAGAGCCGATTATTTGAGTTTGCAACTTTCATATCGATGGCAGTCCGCCTGTACAAGACGTCAACTTATACGAGTGAGAATATGTATATATTCTGAGCAATATCATAGATGTATAAGCACGGTCGGAGGAAGATGAGTAGGTACCCTTTAATGCTGTTATCCACACATATATTATAGGAGCACGTCGAGAGAGAGAGAGCGAGATCCTAGAGTAAGACGAATCTTCACTTTACCCCGACATAATATATACAATGACACTGAATACGGTCTTTAAAGTGAACTTACGATATCTACCTCAGCTCGAGTCTGAAAGCACAGCGAATCCTGGGTGACCGTATGCGAGTGAGGCGCCGTGGCAATATTGGATTGACTGCTTGACCGGTGACCGCACGCTAACACGCGACGCGGACTGCGACCTGGACCGCAATTGGAACAGGTGCCCGAGCCGCTGACCGCACGTGACCGGACCGCGGACCGCACGTCTGAACGCAATATGAATTAATCAATTCGGATGTTTCGGAATTTTTTTTCACTTGGGATAAGATATATGTTCTATCGTTAGCTAAAAAATAAAATTATAATAAAATAAATCTCGTAATTGCCCAATACAAAATACTATATAGGTAAGAAAAAACTTAATATATCATTCAACAATGGATATATAATGTAAAGAACAACCACATGATACTATTGTTTGTATGAAAATATGCAGTCTATAAGCATACTGTAGATGTGTTTCCTGTAAAGTAGCTAAATTGTAATATAAACCGTACAAGTATTTATCCATGGAGATTATTTTTTTTCTAAATGCACAGTATGTGCAATAAAGAAAAAAAAACTATATGAGGAGTTGCTAGCCATACCTGCGCTGAGGCAGCCTGACATGTCATTGTAAAGCATCCAGGATTACGGGCGTACATGCATGGCTTCAACAATTAGGGCACGAGGATGCATATACCTGCACATTAACAAACACCCTCTAAAAATTGGATGCAATTAACAGACCGGAGGGTTACCCCTTGTAAACACGTATTTTTTATAGGAAATTGTAACGACATCAACTCAGGATTAAAGTGTAACATGTACTTGCTCAAAATTTACGGCACATGGAATACATATTACTGCAATTAACAAACACTCTATAAACACGGGCAGCATTGTATAATTAAGTACAATTAGCTACGCTTTCTCTTGGAGTTCCCGAATGTCAATGCAAAGAAAAACAGCCTGATTGCTGATCCGGCCAAGGTGACCGACCGCGTGACCGCAGGTAAACCGCCTGACCGCGAGGGTGACCGGAACGCTGATGGCAAAACTGTGACCGGTGACCGCACGGAGACCGTACAGTAACCGCACGGACAAAGTGGTAAGTTAGAATCCGTTTTCAGGGAACTGTGTACTCACAGTGAATCTATTTCTTTATCAACTAGTCCCTGTGAAAAAGTGTTAACGCCAGGCACAATAAGAAATCTGTCCTCTGATGAAAACGATGTCAAATAGATATAGGTTTGGGTGACAATTACAGAATTATTAAATGTACATGTACTAGTTCTGAAAAAAAACTTGATTTAGAGGAATAAAATCGTGTGATTTTCTCATGACAGCCTCCGCACGTCCTCTCCACCTGTTATAATGAGATTTCTCATGAGAATGTACATTTGACTCTGCAGCGTTCTAGTCCCCCGTTAAAAGAATATTTCTCATGACAGCTGTAACATTTTGAACTCGACGTCCTCTCTCGCGCCTTATAATGTGATTTCTCATGACGAGCTGTACCATTCAACTTCCGCACATCTCTTCCCCCGTTATAATGTAAAGGCAAAGATGCGAACCACGCTGATCATCTCGCAAGTCCTAATAGTAATCGACAACAAACCAAGAGTTGGGACAATCACGGACCCCTGGACACACCAGGACGGTGGGACCAGGCGCCATATCATATATACATGTGATTTCTCATGAACAGCTTGTACTTTGAACCTACCGCAGTCCTCTCCCCCGTTAATGAGTGATTTCTCTCGTGCCAGGTGTACATTGAACTCCGCAGGTCCTATCCCCCGTTATAAAGCGCCAAATGTTGGCCGTGATCAACGGGGAACAACTGTACTGCAGCAGCTGGCATAAATGAGAGTATGGACTAATAATATGTGTGAAATAATTCACAGTATAACTATATAATATATAACGATACATCTGAGGTCTTAACAGTAGCTGGATTTGTAAAAGATTTCGGTGTTTATTTCACATGATTACCGGTCAGTTCTGTCACTCACATGTGAGTTAGAGTTGCTAAGCAGCTCCGCAGATGGGTCATATATAACCACCTCGTCCAAACTCTCGCTGGATGCACATAAGCATCACTCTGCGCCGGACCCATTATTCGACGTAATGAGGAATTGTTGAATTTGAATTTGAATGTTACAGCCATCTTCGCGATAGAGCTTTAATTCACAGTGAAGTTGGTGTAGAGATCTTAAGCTCTTAATCACACAAGGAGTCGACTTAAAAAAAAGCTCTAGAAGATAGCATTGGAAGAGAGATAGGTCTTGATGTTATCTAAGTACAGACTATGTATACCAGGAGTACGAATGACAAGCTCATACAGAGAGTTAATTATGACTTCATGGTTATAACTTTTGGTGAGTCTTGTTAGAATCCTAGATATATACCCGTAGCTGGACTAAAAGGATGCCTTAAAGTGAATAGATCGAAATTTGATCTGGTCCTTTGATGTCCTTAGAAAAGAAGATACATTCTAGAGTATTCAAGTGTTTCGGTCAACGCTGTTTAACGTATCAGCATTAACGAGAGTCTTCTGAGAAGCCCACAGGAAATTTAAGATGCCAGTCGATGTTCTGAGTACGTATGTGGAGTGACTTGCGCTAGTGAGCCTAGTATTAAAAGAGACACCGGTTTATTTACTATGTTGTCGAGGTCAAGACCAGCGCCGAACGGATCAATATCTATCTGTCTTGAGGAGAGAAAGTCGGGCCGCGAGCGATAGACTGTGAGGCTGATACAATGGTCGTGAACCGAGAAGCCGAGTGTTACTTGAGCGCGCTACTGACATACGATGTATTAATTGCCCGTGGTAAAATAAGAAGAATGATCAGCGAGAACACAAAGGATAACGGAAAAAGCGTTTCTAGGAGAACAGGACGTCTCAGGGGTGAAAGCGCTATAAAATTGTGATCAAATTATAATGCCATTGAATGACATGCAACAACCCAACAACACACGACTAATAGATATGCCACTCCGCATCAAGTTTCTGCATACACAGGAGGTGGAATTAGATGCTTAATAAGGCCAGTTATGTCCGTTTGGGAAACATCTAAATCGTCATCAAATACCTCATCATACATTTCAGCTTCAGCAATATCTTGATTCGTCATGTTTTTTATTTAGCTTGTAAATTCTACGGTCGCTATAATGACCTTGTTTGCGATTACAAATTATCACTAAGTCATATGTTGACTGATTTGTTTCATACCCTTTGTTAGACTGTCATTTTCCTACTAGATTTGACTACGGGTAATCCCGTTTACTTTATTTCGACTAAGGGCTCACGGCGGGTGTGACCGGTCAGCAGAGGATGCTTACTCCTCCATGGCACCTGATCCTACCTTCGCTTTTGTCGGAGGTCCGTGTTGCCCTACACTCGATTTTGTATATGTTTTTTGGATTATGATTACGTTTGACACAATGTTAACTTCGCCTTTTTGTATTTTGCTTGTAAAGTAGACAACATATCGTATATATCATGTCCCAGGAACCCGTGTATATCTATTTCATCATTACATATGTTGTTTTGTAAAATAAATTTTGCATTAAATTTATAAGTTTAGTTGTGTTTTTTTATACCAACGAAAAACACCTAACAAATACATTATTCACATTTCTTATGTGAAAATGCCTGTTCTATAATTAGCACTAAAATTAAAACATGGAAGACGCATCCCAGAGAATAATAATTCCGAGCTCTTGGTGCAGATGTTTTCTCGAACTGAAAAAAAACGTTTACTAAGATATCTATCGAATTTGTCATCCAATCAGAGTTACTTGTATTGTTAATCAAGAATGAAAGTGATATGTCTTTAATTTCATGTGTACATGTCATGGATTGTAAAGAATAAACAGGTTTCGACAAAATTGTATTATAAACATCCATGTAACAGTAAAGGTAAAGCTAACGAACAGTGAATAATGTCATAAGTCCCACGTAGAATACAAAACAAACGTTGGGCACACGCGGATCCCTTGGCATGCCAAAGGTGGGATCAGGTGCTTAAAAGGAGTAAGCACCCTCTGTTGACCGGTCACACCCGTCATGAACTCATTGTCTTGATCAAGTAAACAGTAATTTAAAATCACTGTATCACTAACGGCTTAACACTTTTTATGAAACACATCATAAATAAATATGCATGCTATGCGTAGATTATTGTGTAATTTTACAATTAACTAGGATAATACGTACTTATGATCAGACAATACCTGTGGATTATCAGATATCCAGTGTTGGTTGATAAGAAATGTGTACTCTACACAAACTAGAACAAAGCCTTATCAACAGTAATTCAAAATGGCGACCACCATCCAGACAGTAGCAGGAATCTCACTACTGATTCACACCGTGCTATTCACGCAACTAAATGTGTGCACCATCCTACGCACACAGAAATATCGGCAGGAATATAACTATGTGATAGTTTGTTATTGCAAACAAGGTCATTATAAAGACCGTATAATTTGCGAAATGACTACTTTAAACGAGATTCGTTATAACCCTGCAACATCAACGTATTTCTTAGTAGTTGACTTCGCTTTAAAAAGTCCTCATACGCATAGCGTGATATTGCGTATCGAATCAACTCGGGGATATACACACCATAAGCAGGTGATAGTGGTATATTACTACATAGAAAAGAACGATTCAAAACTACAAAGTATGCCATTAGAGTAAAATCTAAATATGAAGCAGATTTGTCAGATTCTGTGATGCTTTTTCGAGGTCGTCAGGATATATACTAATTATGATAATAATAATAATAATTGGCTTTATATAATGCTTCTCTACCTACATGTATACTTTGAGCGTTTCCAATACAGTATTACCCCCAGAGAGTCATAACAACCAGAACCTTTCTTAGTGCAACTGCCATTACAGCGCTAACACTACATTTGACAATATCTTCACTGTCTATAGTCAGTACCCCTTTTACACTGGTGGATTTGGATAAACTGTAAAGTTCTTCCAGGATACATCTCGGCATTCCCACGACCATGATTCGAAAATTCACAACCTCTCGTGAATAGAAGGCCTAACATTATAACAAACTCACATCAGAATACATTAATTTAGAAACATTATATTTGTGAATTTATAGGCATCATAGGCATCATCTATATATTTATAGCAAGCTTTAAACACGCAACTTTTTCCCCATAACATATTCTTGAAAAAAATTACATAGAAAGAGGAACAAACTCTGTTTCAGAAATATTAGTAAGTCTGCCAATATGGGCACATTAATGGCCATAGATACCAACATATTGTTGGAAACACCATGGCCAACACAATAATATTATTTATTTAAACCCAAACTTATCTAATATCTACTCTATACATGTGCGACGATAAGACGGTGGTTTTACATAATAAATGTATTTTGTTTCTAAACGACCAGAATCTTAATTGGTCCATTTTTGTTCAAAAAGAACTACTTAATTTATGAAAAATAACCCTACAATCTTTCATTTATGTAGAATTATGTAAAGTTTGACTAAATCATTATTGATGCAGCAATTTTACAAGATTATATGTCACATATAGGTTTTCCAAAAAATTCTTTAGAGTTTTAAATCCCATATTCTGATGGCACCTCTGTAAAAATGTGTGGAACAATATTTAATTACTCTAATTAGCTCTAATAGTCATTCACTTACAGCTCGGATGAACACTTATGGAATCACCAGCGAGTGTCTCGTTAGGAGTTTTTATACAATTCTTCGGATATCAAAATATCTAAAACAATCTCACAATACTAAATATATCAAATTGTTCTAGTTTGGAAAGTTGTGCAATACACGTGAATCGTTATTCACATGAAACATTGAATTATAATCTTCGCCTTTGTATAACTTATTCCCCCATATATACTAATTAGCCGTTTTCATTAACAAAACTATCCACTTTCTTATCAACCCTGTTATGTGCATACCATTATATCAAACGTAGCCAGTAATTTAAGTTTACGAATTACTAATATAACTAAAAATAAAAACAAAAAATGAGAGCAGGGGTAAATTTCAGTAACTCAAAACAGTCAGAAGATCAGTGATATAAGATAAATTCCCTGTAATCGCTACACCTATGTGAGCTCGTTATTATCGAGTTTATAATCAAATAACATGCATCATATTATTCTCTACTTAGTAATAAATTGCCGAAGTAACAAAAGTATCAAACGTTAATCAATCCAAAAAAACACACGCAAAAATCGATTAGTGCAACAAGATCTTCAGACAAATAACAAACACACCAAGCTGCCATGGAAAGTAAACATCTCTTCTGACCGTCACAACCCACTGTGAGCTTATCGAAACAAAGGAAAGGATACTATCAATCTAGTAGGAAATATGACATTCACATAGTTAGAAAACACATCATCCAACATATGTTTAGTGAGATGTCATCCAAACAATGTCATATGACCACGTAGAATTTGCGGAAAGGATGGACTTTAAACGATATCTTATAACTGGCAACTTCTAACTTTTGTTATATTGCTTATATAGTGATCGTTCTATGGTCTATAGTAGTCTTCCCCAATGGTAAGTTTTTTTTCTAGGGGAGCAATTATAATGAGGCAAGGTTCACTCCCCATAGATCCTGGAAGCTCCACACACCTACTCGCAGAAGAATCCTCTAGAGCAGACTTTCGCAGGGGAAGCTGGCTACCGGAAATTCCCGAGGAGAAGGCTCACTCTACATACACTGAGCACCAATTAATAAAATCATCATTCCATAAACATAAAAAAGACGGGCGAATAGCAAAGCAGTAAAATTCAAAAACAAACTATTTCAAGGGACGATTTACTCAGAAAATCGGATTAAATTGCGATTTTTACTGCTAAAACATGGTCAATATTCCAAAATAAAAATACATAGCAACGTATTCAGCAAAATAATATACGTTTGTTCCAATTTGATTTTTATAATAAGGCTTACGCAGTACATAAATTCAAACTACCGTTTAAAATATTTATAATTCAAAGTGTTTTTTTTATGCGAGGAGACAAGTTTAAAATTTTCAGCGAAACGTATTTTTTTAGGAATCTGCGCATTTTAATTTCACTTGTCACAAATGGAAGCACATCCTGTCACCATTTACAGATATATTTATCATGCGTCACAATACTTGTGCGAAGCTAACAACATCCGAGATTTCACTTCGTAGATAGGACAATGGAGTCTACACTTTTTCTCGAAAATTACTGTACTTCTGAGGCATGTAATACAGAACTTCATAATTCGAAGTCAGTGCAGGCTCGATGTTATTGCAGTGGTGTGCTGGCATTAAACTGATATAGTCGTTTCGAGATATAGGTACGTAATACACCTGCAGATTCATTGGAACAGGTGTTTTCGGATTCTATCGCCCGCAACTATTCATTGTAAATGGAGTTTACATAACTACCATGAAACTTTCTACTTATTCCAGCTGATAAAACAAGTAACAACATGTCTTGTTTGTAAAGTCATATTATACCTGACTCTAAATGACAACTAGGTTACTAAAGTGGGAATCTATTATATTCCTAGCAATCTTGACTAAATACAAATCTTCAAGAATCACCTTTTCTGTTTAAACCTTCACTATTCCGAAGAATCCAGGATCAATTAAAACCATACTTTTACTGGATTCCAAATATCACAAACCAAAATTACATCTCTGTTCATATGCTCTACCAAGCTCTATCCTAATACCTAACCAAAACTACACAGTCTCAAAGAGTCACTTCAGAGATATCTGTTCCGTACATATTCCAAATGGTGCAAGCAATGTGGATTCATCAAAAAACTCTAAAACTTATAAAAACTTCAATCACGAGATTTTCTTAATGACGCATCCAAAAGTATGATTCCACACTTTATACCACAATCTCCTCACATTAATTAACTATCTGGCTTGTCATATAATTATAATTTTTTTCAACAAAAATCACCCTAAACTAAAATAAAAAGTTTCTGTACATGGGAAACCTAGCGATACACTATTAGTCTGAAACCAACTCTGATTACCACACAGTAGGCAATTTAGAAGAAATTATCAGCATACTTGGGTTTCTTGGGAATATCTATGGTAGTCTTTGAACATTCTTCCCAATAATATGTGAGATCCTAATGGGCACTACTTGTGTCCCTTATGCATTAGACTTCATTTTTATATTCACTACGAAGCCTAATTTTCAAACTGGTACCTATTAAAAAAAAACTCCGTGTCCTTCACCTTACTTACTAGGTATCCAACCGATGTCGTCTTACTCAATTAACAATCATAATTCACCATCTATTCCATATTATATACTGACAACCTTGACTCAGAGTACACCACAAGAATTCTACGTTATGTGCTCTCAAGTTTGGACTCTACATGGCAACTGACAATTACATTATAATGGACTAACTGATGAATTCTTTAACAATTGTTAAAACTTTCCTTTGTGCTTGATTAATTACACTATATCACTGCTTATGGCCCTGTTTTGTCTCTCAGTTGATTCGATGCGCAAGGGCATGCCATGCTATGCTATCTTTTTTAAGCAAGGTAACTACAACCAAAAATCTATGTGCAGTGGTTATAACGAAGCTCGTTTAAATAAAATTTCCCAAATTTACGTCGCTATAATGACCTTGTTTGCGATTACAATTATCACTAAATCATATGTTGACTTATTCCATACCCTTTGTTGATGTCATTTCCCATACTAATTACGTAGGTAAATCCGTTACTTTAGTTCGAACTCAAGGCTCACGCGCGGTTGTGACCTCACGAAGTGCTACCCAATGTCCACCTGATCGCTCCTCGCTTGTCGCGAGTTCCGTTTGCCCACATCGACATTGTGTTTTTACTGATGTTACGTTAACTTATACTTTGTTACTTCGCATTTTATACAGTGAACGGCTCAAACAGTTCAATCGAAATTGCCTGGAAATGGCAATTTCAAAAATATCGGTACAGTATAATAGTATCCCATACTCATATGGAATTAGGTATAAACCAGAGCAGGTTACACATTTTTTAAACTAGTAAACGACATAAAAAATGCGTGTTGAGCTAATGGGATACGTGCAAAAAGTAATTGTCTTGTGTTTGACGTTGGATAAGTGTCAAGATTTCATTTCTTCCGGTTATGGTCTTTTTTGATTTGATGGAATTATAACTAAATGTGCTTTGTTATGTAATGGAAAATTTGCAATCAATAAGATAAAATGATTTAACAAAATGTTATTTAATAACTATTATCAATGTTTGTCATTTTACAATGTTATCCACGAAATTATCACAATCTCGCACATATTAATCAGAGTATCATGGAAATATTATTTCTCCCAAAATAATTCCATTCCCTTTAACTGGTAAAACCCTCTATAGATTCTTTTAATCTCATAATTATTTTTGATCAACCCGAAGAAATCTCATGCAGTAAAGAAGTGTCGATGTAAGTAATATATCATTCATAAAAATGCAAATTTCAATTCATTATAGAAATTAAAGAATGCATTACTTGAAAGTCGGCAGCCATACACCAAAACAAAATACACACTTCACTTCCTTTAAAGATTATCGAATGTTTAAAGTGTACACACATTATGTAGTATGCCATAATCAATTCCAACAATTTAAATAAATAAAACGATGTTGCCACACTCAATTCAGATCTATTTATTGTATACACCATGTAAAATCAGGGTTGAAACAATTGTATCAGACTACAGGACTATCCGTTTTACCTGATTAAGAATATGGCTCACGCGGTGACCGGTCAACAGGGATGGCTTACTCCTCCTAGCACCTACCCACTCTGTGCGCCAGGGGTCCATATGCCACTTTGTTGCACTTAATTAGACTACGAATTTATCACGTTGTTATCTTCCTACATTTTCTCACATGTTAAAGCACTTCCAAATTCCAAATAAAGCATTCCTTTATCATCTTAACATATGGCAATTGGTCCATGTGAAGAATTGGGTGGTGAGTTGGAGGACCGTTATGGATTAACAACAGAAGTAGCTTTATCATATTTCGACTAGGCCCACGGGGTAATAACTGGTCAGCAAGGATGCTTACACCGCTTTTTGTAGTGTGGCCCGCTTAAAAATCTCCATACCATCAGCATGTGAATGCGTATCAATCCAAGTAGACATACACACCATAAGCAGTAATATAGAATACAGAAATAGAAAATTTGAAAACATGGCAACTTAAAACCCCTTAGTTAGAATCATGCCCTTTGACATGCATACCCATCTGTGTCATCCTTTATTAGATTATTTGTTAACAATCGATCTGAATATCTACTTTTATCAATGTATCACCTGATCCTTCCTTCGTCGTCGAAGTCCGGTCAGCCACACTCAATTTTTAGTATGTTTTTATGACATTATTACGTTACATACTTTGTTACTTCCCATTTAAGTGCAACCTTAATCATATGAAACATTTCTAACTAAAACTGATTACTTTACGTAATATGATTTATATGACCACAGTCGACATCTGCTGACTAGGACTGTTAGCCCGAGTCTCTACGCCAGTTCTATACTATTACTAGCGAAATATGAATATGTATTAAATATGCAGTGTAAAAATTAGAAAAATCATATAAAATTAAAATTAATCATCCCTCAGGTACCCTCGAATCCTTAAATTATCGCCCCTTTTGGCACTGATACCTACTCGCTTGTCGGAGTCCCTGTTGCCCTCAACTGATTGTATATGTATTATTGATATACTCGCAAATAATAAAACCTTAGGAAAATCGAAGAGCGTATAGAAAAGACCTGACATATTGCATTCTACCAGTCAAATGACGTCACAATGAAAATGACTCCAGACATACAGTTTGTATCAGAGCTTCTCAATGGGCAAATAGTATATTGTACCATTTTTAATGATAGCATA